>CALYDF020001822.1:0-22920 GCA_944474145.2 Dicrocoelium dendriticum
ATCTCGTCACAACACACTATACGGTGTTCCACCCTAGATCCTCCTTATTGTCTCTGGTGTATTATCAACTGGGTTTGGTCTCATATGATTACCTTCCTCCCAACACTTACTTCATAAAGTCTTGCGCCGACCTTTGTGACTGCCACAGCCTTTATCCATCGCTCTTCATCACCGGCTAGTGGTTGGACCTATGTTTCCTCCATGTCAGTTCGGGGAGTGCTCGGATGGCGCTGTCGTAGTATCGCTTTTCAGTGGTCATCCGTCTTCTCAAACTATTTTGTCTTTTCTCGTTGTGCAGTTAAACTTGTCGCAAAAGTGTAACCGGTGTGAGCAACATACTGGGCTCACACCGTTATCCGATGATGGAGTGTTGCGATTCCTCTCATGAATTGTTATGGTCTTTGATAACAGTCGCTTTGCTTGCTTTTCTGCAAATTCGGTCTTTCCATCTGACTAGCTGTGGTATGTATCATTTGTCGATGCACAAATTCCCACTGGGTTGTGAAAGCCTGGAATACAGCACTGATTAACTGCGAGCCATTGTCAGACACTGACTCTTCCGGTATTCCCAACCCCAGCAAGTTGACGTCTGAGGGTGTTGATCACTGCAGCTTCTCTGGTCGTCGTTATTTCATACACATTTATTTTGCGCCAAGTGTCGGTGGCGCTGTGTTCTCCATTCTTAGCGTTTTTGTTCTCCCGCTATGGTCATTGGCGTCCATAGTGCGCTACCGTTTTCGTTTCTTTTTCCATTTATCTTGAAATCGGTCACATTCTTTCCCGTTCAACGTAGGTCATATGCTCAACTGTGTTCGAGGGACCGAACCGCAATACATTCACTTGTCATTGCTCGCGCTAATCTAAAAATTCACGTGATCGCAGTGCTGAAGATGTGGAGGATGTACAGATTTATGAATGATTATCTCACGCGAAGTGTCAACGAAGTGAATTAACCATACAAAATATTAAGATTAATCGCTGGACTAGGTGCTAACCAATTAATGGCGTCTATCCGAAGGCCACCATTCTGTAAGACGGCATGCACCAACCCTACTAAACGTTTCGCCATCATCGTCGGTTGGCGATCCTATAGCTACACTCAACGTAAAATGGAGTTTGCAAACAGCTGACTTGAGTAACTTGGATATCGACAAGCTTTGGAGCAACGTGGCCTATTCGACGTCCATAGTTCAGTCGGGATGAGCAGGGCGGTGTCGTCCCGCATGCTGATTGACTACCGATTTAACTAGCGAAAGTGACTCCGTAGGTCGATCTACAAGCGGGCTCTTAGAAAAAGATGTTCACGTACCCTCGACTGTCACCTACTGGTGCCTCAAGCGCTAAATGTTCAGCTTAATTCACATTTCTCAATCAGGACAGTAAGAAGTCAAGGTTCGAAAGTAAAGAATGCGTATGAGAGACACCGTAACCGAAGTTGCAACACAGACGCCCGTAACAGATTTTGCTCGTATTTATCGTACTAGCTTATCTACCATTTTAGTCAGGTCCTTGGTTGTACACTGCGCACCGCTGTCGTGAGAAATTGGAAAATGTTTCCCTGAAACTGCCGGATGCTGAATAATAAATCCCCACTGAACTTTTGCAAAGCAATCCATCTAACACTTGCTATTGCGGTTGTTGAAGCAACAGTAGCAATGCCGACAGCGACGAGTACGACAGCACCCTAAGCGTCCACGACTGCGTTCTCCATATGCTGAATACATCCATTCACTATCAATGCACGAGCTTGCATGCGTGTTTTGGAGACAGCACACGTCGATACCAAGACAGTGAAGAGTCAGAGTTAGTACAGCCTATTTGCCGATCTGACTCAAAGGGTAGACGTTAGACGAACCAGTGTGGTAGTTTCGTCGCAGCAAAGCTACGGTATTGCGTACCGGCGTACTGCTGCTTTACTACGATACTTCATATTTGGTCATCCGCTAGCGTCCTTATACAAACCCGCCGCATTGTCGATGCGCATCGAATCTCGCCAATTGCCCACGTTGTTGCTGTGTTCCACAACCGGTCACATGTTCGCGTACTCAGCCATAAGTCTAGTAATGACTGCCGAGTTTCGTCACCTTCTCACCTGACTCAGTACAATCCCGTCCATGCTATCGGCTCAGGCCCGCGTTGTAGCGCCGTATGTAGGTATTCGCTCCATTTGGTAGCTAAATACCAAAGATTTTCCTAAACATACCAGTTAAACAAAGCTACCTTCTAACATAATTAAAGTTGCTGCTTGAGTGAGCTTCACTTTAAGTATGTGGATAGCCATCGTTTGGTCGACTATATTTGCTTTTCAACGTTCCTCACCTCCAGCGTCCGTGGTGTTGCCACCACTAAGTAAACGTCTGTTGTGAATATTGTCCTGGATCCCAAGTCTGTCCAGTGGCAAATTTCTTTGCCTACAGAGCGAGCCACATCAGTAAGCGTGTTCCAATAATCCGATCGAGAACGTCTGGACTTTCATCGGTTCCTTACCAATCTGCCCCCTGATCTAATCACCTCGGCTTACTTTGTGCCTTAAAATTTTGTTTTTATTTCATCAGATGTGCCATTTATAGTTTGTTATGCGGTGGTCTCACCCACCCTTGCTTGCTTCTAATCGAGAATTGCAGCCGTTTTTCAGCGCGACAGGCTAGTGCTGGACATTTGTTTAAACTGCTTTGTCAAGGTTTATTACACTTTATTTGATGCACATATTTGTCCAATTTGCATCTAGCCATCAGCTGTTTGTGCTCAGTTACGCTCGGCTATTAGCCGACCAGTTGAGTATTTCTGTGCCCCAGTGTGTCCTGCATCCCGAAACCGCCACTCTGGAGACACACGTGGATGCCTGCTTGATTGGATACACTCCACCTTCGTTCCTGCCCGCGTCCACCCGCATTGTCACAGACGAGTCGGAATCCCCTGCTCAAGAAGTCATGGGACGGTCGACTGACACGGCCCTAAACAGCGTCGATACTGATGCTCTGGACGAGTTCACTATTTCGGCGTTACGGATGTCCATAACAGCTCTACAGGACCCTACAAGACTAAAGAGTACGTTTTCGTTCCCCTTGCTATCAACTCGATGGCGTGATAGACGTCAAAAATAACCCATAAAGTCGCACATTTGTGTAGGAACATATGGACCTGTTGACGATCACTTTTAAACTTCAGTTCGTTGATTTATCTATCCCCATTTTAATAATGTGTTTGCTATTGTCTTCCGTGCCTAGGTCTTTTTTTAATCAAGGTTCCTCTACTTTATGCAATGTTCCATACGTTTGTTGTTGTTGTTGTTGCTGCTGTTGTTGTTGTTGTTATATTACGGTTTACATCTAACCGACCGATTCGCGGTTGACCAAGTTCCCGATTTCGAGCCACATCACTTTGCATCCATCTGTGCTTCCTCGGTTTCCGAACTGTTAATTTGACTTGGACGCGACTGCTTACTGCCGATCCGCAGGCTGTTGTACATCGATACTCCGCATCTGTACCACCCACAATTCACTCCGGTTGTCTTCCGAATTCTTTGACGACGACTCTCCCATGATGTCGAGGCCACGTCTGACAATCAATCCATCTTGGCTCTTCTTCCTGAAAGTCAACACATTCTCGACACTGAATCTCAAGAATTTTTCTGTATTCGGGGGTTCTCTTTGCACGGCTTCTGTTGGCATTCATTGCATGCCACAAGGGCGACTTGCCTCACTTAATTGTACGGGATACATACTTCTCTTTCGCCTGCTGTCGCAGTCTATTCTCACATAACCGTCTGATCGCTACTGTGTTTCGTTACTGTCGCACCGTTACAGAGCTTTCGCATTTCTCCCCACGATTCGTTTACTTATTATCTCCTTTTCAGCGTTAGCTTGCGTTAATGTTAAGATCTGATAGTTACCGAATTCACCAGTCAGTACGGACATGGTCAATCACTTACTCCTGTGATTTTCCCAGGTGAATATAGCCTGTTACGTTGGTGTTCTTCATTCACATTCGGTATTTTCCCTCGGAATGAACCCGTATTCGTTATTGTATGGGATTCACTGGTACCAATCAGGCTGGCAGTCTGCACACTGACTGTGACTTTTTATCTTTTGGTCTTGTCTACCATTTGCCTGTCATCTTCCTTGTTTTCGCCCTCTTCTGCAGAAATCTATTCCTGCCGTCCGATTTCATTCCAAAAAGACAATGATCAATTAGCTCATGTTGACTTCATCACCGCAGCGTCAGTGAGTCAATTATTTTACATTTTTGAGCTGTCTTTTCCTCTCTGTGTATTAGTGTACGACAGTGATTCCAACGGATACTTCTGCTTGACAGATGTTGGACGCGGCGCCATATTTTGTTCCTTCAGTTATCGTTTTACTGTTGCCTATCGTGTTGCTGTCAGTATCGATCATTTCCTCCCGCTGTACGTCGGTTGGTCAATCGTCATCAGCTGGGCCAACCGTTCAGCTTAGGAAAACCGTTTTTCCCTTATTTAATTTGATAATTTTATTTTAGTTACTTGTAAGTAGCTACTGATTTAATGTCCTTTTCGGTTATGCTCCATTCCTTTAACTGCGTTCCGCTCCTATCTATAGTAACCCTTGAATCTCGCCTATGTGCAATCTATCGGTAAAATACTGACTGAACGGTTGTGTACTTAAAACCCTCCAGTCGCAATTTCTTGTCTCATCAACGTGGTAAAGATCTAGTTTCCAAATCTCACCCTCGAACTTCAGCCCTGGCCAACTCTTGGGCTGTAAAACTGATCAGCGGCAAACACTCCATTTTTCATCATTTGATGTGTTGGGCTTCTCAGCTGCACATTCAGGATACTAGCGTTATACTACATTCCGGAATGCGGCGGAAGCGTTACTTCTCCGGCTGCCGCTGAGATATTTGTGGTCTCCGTATTGCTCCAATTATAAGCACCAATAGCGATCCTCCCGAATAGATTCGCCTCGTTAACCATATATGCGCAACTCGACTTCGAAACTTTATTGGAGTTGTAGGGCAGCAAGTGAAAAAGTGAAGCATTTTCTTGTTTCGGCACACAATTTACGATCATCTGAGGCGAACTCCTTCGTTCCTCCCACTCTTCATCTTTTTGGCCAGAACTGCACTTACTGTGATGAGTGCTTGGGAGCGTGGACGCTCAAGTGAGTGATTTATCGGATTCTGATCACCAAAATAAAACTGTTGGGATTGGTACTGATCGCATTCGCAATGGGCTTTGGTTTCATCAGGTATGTACCATCCACAGCTTGTAGACCGGCACAAGTTCGCATTGTCTCGCGTGTCACACATGGAACTGCACACAGCTCTGAACTCATATTGCCATCGATCATGTCTAGTTCACGGATTGTCAGAATTATCGATCAGAGGCACCTGTTTACTTCGTTATTATAGCACTATATCAACCTCTGCGAAGCCTCCTATTTGCAGCTCAATACTGCTACAGTCATTGTTCATGCCAAGTCCATCCACCGATATCCAGACACGGAAGGGCTACTGATGCCGCGTGTGAGCGCATGCACTTGAATTCGTGCATGTTTGTGTATCAACCATTTTGTGTCCACTACGGAATCGCTTCGAAATTGTCCACACGTACATGGGACTCTCAGACAGCTTTTACTTGCTCACACATACTGAGTGGAGTGTACTGCTTTTTTACGCGTGTTACCAAACCGCTTTTCTGATTTCGCTTAAGCGCAACAAATTAGCGTTGAAGATTATGTGGACAACTTATGGCAAGTTCGATTACTGCACCTCTACCGTTCTGGAATTCTTCTGCTGAAATACCTACTACACAGCAATGGGCCCAGTGGTAAACTACTTCATTACTTACATTAATCTACTTTTGCTTCTTGGCAGCAACAACACGATGCTGCGGCGAAAATCAAATTACTGCAATAACTTTTAGTTATATACAAAAAGAGCTACGGTCTGTATACTATTCTCTTGACCAACTTGGGAGGAAAAGCCACAGGTGTTCACAGCACACTACATCATGCGACGGCAATCGCATGAGAGTTTAAATGAGTTTATCTCTTGACTTCTTACTGCACTTTCCGATTGTGCCTATGAGCAGATTCTACGGAACCAGTTAGAAGAAGCGATGATATTACAGACATGATGAAGAGCTCCTGACCTTGGAAAACGTCTGTGAAATAGTCCGACAGCATGTAAACCTCGTTCAGGAACTGACTGCATTTTCGTTTTCCAGTCAGTCGGTCTCACAGGATGTAAACAATGTCTCCAAAATCTCACCTCACCCTGTGCAGAGCAGACAATTTTGTTGTTGTCGCTGCGGTTAATGTCACTCCTCCCCAACTGACCGTCAGCACCTACATTTAGTGTGCAGCTTTTGTAGTAAAATAGTTCATGTTTAGAAAGCATGTCTTTCTAAACAGAAATTATTTGTGAGGATATGCGGGTGTTCTCTAAGCTGGTTGATTTGGTTGCAGACGTTTCATCGTCAGGCTAGACGACATCATCAGTGCGATTAATGCGAGCCACTTGCAGATCCAAGTGATTATTGATCACTAGATTCGAACGTCAGGAGTCTATTGGTCCACGTGAGCTGACCGTGTAGTCAATTCTTGCGCACTATTAGCTAGAGTCTGCCTCAATGATGTTCCTTTGTCTCTTTGATCTAGGGCGGAGTATAGTTTTAACCCTCTGCTTTATAGGCAGTATCAAGATCTAAGTGTCGGTTGATTGAGTTCTTTCCCGAGTACCAAGCCTCGATGAACTCGCATGCTTTTCGAGTTTTTGCCCTGCATATGATCCTGACATTCTCCAAATCAAACTGATGATTCTCTTCGTCCATATGTACCGACATTAGGGAGTTCTGGTCATGTCGGCTGATGGCTAGGCTATGCTCATGTAGTCTAGTGCCGAGCTTTCTTCCTGTCTGACCCACATAGTATTTGTTGCAAGTTTTGCAGGGGGTTTTGTAAATCACACCACTTGTTTCTTCTTTGCCAAGCCGGTCCTTATCATTGAAGAGCTGATCTCGGATGGTTTCTGTCGGCGTGTGAGCAACTCTGATTCCGAAAGGTAGAAGCAGTCTCGCCGCCACCTCAGAGACACCATTTATGTATGGTAGAATGAAATTATTTGTACCTAAACAACATAAAGTTACAAATTACATCACTGTGTACTTACACCAGGGCTGGATCAATACCACAACTGTCCTTACACACAAGGTCACTGCAGAAGAGGCATCTGTCCTGTCTGTCAATATAAACAGACAATTTGTGGATTTTGAACTTGCTACTGATTCCCCAGTTACCCCGACACGACCGGATGCTTCATCACAGTTCCAAAAGTTAGATCCACGAAATACACAGTTGTGATCTTACACAGAACAGATGATGAATACGCTGGGTACATTTGTTGTACGCACCTCTTACTGTAATTCAACGAATCATATGTGTGCGTACGTTTCTGGCGGGTCGCGCCCAAACATACTCGGTCACGACGGAAGTAAACGTCTTCAAATCATCACGTCGAACATCAACTTAGTGGCAACTCATCCAAACTTATCTGATATTCTGCGGAGACATGCGGTTTTGTTCGATGAGTCTAGGCAAGGCCTCTTGAAGAATTACAACACTCATTTAGTGTGGAAACCACAGGCGATACCGAGGTTTTAGAAATTTCGAGCTGTTTCTTTTGCTCTTTCTAATGAAGTCGGAAGTGAGCTGCGCTGACCGGCTTGAGGCTACAGACGAACCGGTTCAATATCCGGACTAGACAGCCCATATATTGCCAGTGTTGAGGAGCGGTGGTGCATAAGAGTCTGTGGGTACTACGATCAGCCAGGCATTACAGCTAGGCAGATATGCGCTGCCAAAGATTGAGGACATTTGTGTTTCTCTTGTGGCGAGATTTTTATCAAACTAGATCTGAGCAACTAATCGAACGTGATGGGGAATCACGTGCATACACCACCAATAGCACTCACCTTGGATTATTCCGTTGCACACACTTGCCGTTTGGGATAAGCTCGGCCCCGACTACCTTTCAGCGTATTCGTGACACACTGGTGAAGCACATACCAAGCACACCTGCGTAATTGCATGACATCTTGGTTACTGGACGAACCGTCACCGAACGCTTATATACCTTAGATGTCGTCTTAAAACAATTATCAGTCGCCGGGTTGGTTTGAAAAAAGGAAATTTTTATAACCATTGTGCCAGGTGTACCTTAACTTGGATACCAGTTATCACAAGAAAGAATATGCCCGTTAAAAGAAAAGACAAGAACGCTACTTGAAGCGCCAGTACCCAAAACTGTCCATGAACTGCGGTCATCCTTGGGTGTGGTCACCCAGTTTTCCAGGTTCATACCATCGGTAGCAACTCATCTGCTTCCGCTTTACCAACTCTTACATAACACCAAACTTGGAATTCGGTCATGATTTACGAGAATGCTTTCAAAGTGCTCAAGAAGCTTTTGGCATGCGCAGATGTTCTTGTGCATTATAATCCATAGAAGTCTGTTATTCTCTCGTTGGATGCTTTACTTTACGGTCTTAGAGCTGTTTTACTGCATGAATTACCGGAGAGCTACCAGCGACCTATTGCTTGTGCATCATGAACCCTGACAGCATCAGAACAGAACTACTAGCAAAGTGATCGAGAGGCAGCACCTGTTATCTTCGGTACTACCCGATTTCACCAATATTTACTTGGTCGCCCTTCCGTGATCCATACGGATCACAAACCACTTGTTTCCTTTCTTAGCCACGAGAAGGGGATTCAACAAATGGCTCCACCCCGAATGTTCCGTTGGACCCTCATGCTATCTGCATACACGTACGAAATGCAGCACGTTCCTGGCCGGCAGAATACCACAGTTGATTTCATTAGTCGACATCCTTTGCCAGGAGTGCCTTCAGAGGTGTTTACTCCACAAGTGCTCGTAAACCTAGTTCACCATTTCGATGATCCCATGGTCAAGTCAACGGACATACATTGAGAAACTGATAGAGACCCTGTTTTATCACTGGTGAAAAGATACGCTCCAGTCGAGTGGCAAATAACACATTCAAACAACACATCGCTTTGAAAAAACCGCCAACTGTACGCCGTAACGGCGCTTCGCTGCGATGCGACCACGACCAATCGCGCGTGGGCTGAGTATACCGCGAGAACGTCATCCCTACGCGGATTCAAACCGGTGACCTTATGGTTGCAAACCAGGCGCGCAGACCACTCGGCAACCGGCCTTTCCGTAATAGGATGTCTGAGCTAAGCTTCTAGAACGGATGTTTATTGTGCGGCGCACGAGTTATAGTCCCCAAAAAGGAATTCGGTTACGTATCCTCGATGCGCACTCAGAAGTTGCCAAAATGAAGTCGCTAGCCAGCTTTTATGCATCGTGGCCCGAATTGGATGGTGAAGTCGTAGCGAAGTTTAGATGTTGCAGACGTTCTCAAGAGATCCGAGCCGCCGCCCCTATGCGCTAATGCAGCCTTGGAAATGGCCAGAATCACCCTGGAAACGCGTCCACCTAGACCTTCTCGATCATTTCGTGGGTCAACTGACTTTGTTGATCGTTGACGTCCACTCTAGGTGGATTGAAGCCCACATTCTTGCCTCAGCAACTTCAACTAGCACTTCAACTGGACTGCTCACAACATTCGTTACATTTGGTCCCTCCGAAATATTAGTGTCTGACAATGGTCCAGCATTTTCCAGTTCCGTTTTCTACCTTCGCTCGAAATGGCGTTAGACAGATAACAACCGCGCCTTTGTATCCATCCTCCAACAGCTTGGCTGAGAGTGCAGTACAGACAGTGAAAAAACTGCTAACAAACAATCAAATGCTCCACTGCATGTGCGTTTGGATCGTTCCCAGTTCGCATACCGGAACATGCCAAACGAGACAACCGATAAAACCCGGCAGAGTTAATGTCCAGTCGTCGCTTGCGTACACGATTAGATTTATTGCATGGGACCATTGAATCCCAAGTTGTTGAAAGGCAACAACTGGTGAATGAACCTTTGGATAATTGCGGAAAGGACAAAATTGTTTACCTACAGTCTCTACGTGGGAGCCAGCCGTCATCAAAACAACTAGCGGACAGCTCATGGGAACAGAAACTTAGGATGGCTGGAACGTGCGACACCATTTGAACTATGTGCGACCAATGTTGTCGAACCGATAAACAAGTACTGAACCAGAGCCTCCATTCCTACCACCGACCGATATGGAGGTGGCTGACAGTATCCTGCCCACGCAATACACCATGACTTTTCCTTCTAACAATCGATGCTCTGGCCCTTGCAGAGGATGACAAACGACGCCCTATCTGCTGCATTCAGCAGGGTGGATAGGGGTTTGGTTGCTACTGCTCAGGCCTTCCCGCCTTCTTATTCCACCACTTGCGCTTTTTCATCCTTAGCGTCCCGCTCCAACTTCACTTTTACCCCCCGTTTTCAATCCTGCAATTCTTGGCCCTCCTCCACCTTGCTTCAAGAGTCGCTTGTCTTCCAGTTTCAACTCACACACTGTCGCAGGGCGCCGCTCCAGTCCAGTCGACAAGTCCATGTTCACCCAAGCGGACACCGTCAGTTCATCCGTTTCCCTTTGGAGTCCTCGATCCTCACTAAGACTGGCATGCCTCAACGTACGCACTTTACTACAGGTTGTCCAACAAACAGCACTTGCCCGAACACTCATCCTATCGATCGAACTTTGCTGTTCATCGAAAACCCGCCTGCAAGCTTGGAGCTCCATGCTTACCCTGCGATCCCCCACATGCGGTACTGGCGGCACATTCCCATTGCGCCTGTCTGGCGATGACGCAGCTTCAAATGCAGGTCAAGCTGGTGTCGGCATCGTTTTGAGTCTCCGGTATGAAGCTGTCCTGATCGAATGGATCCCAGCCAACAGCCGGATGTGCGCCGTTAGGTTACCTGGCTCTTTCCATATTACGAAGTCGCGCGGGAACAAACCGTGCCTGTTTGTCATTGTGGCCAACGCCCCTACAAACTGTAACACTGATTCGGTGAAAGTTGATTACTATCACCAACTTAACGATCTTCTTCGTTACAGAAGAAGCACGGATACTGTGGTGTTGGCTGGTGATCCAAAAGCCAAAGTCGGAAAATTGTTTTCTGATGACCTTCATCTGGGCGGTCAACATGGTGTAGGCTCCCGTAATATAACGGTGAGCGGTTGCTACACCTGTGTGAAGGTGCTCGTCTTTTTCTCGCTAGCACTAACTTTCGATATAGCACCCACAGAAGAGTGATTTGACACCCACCAGCCATGGGCGCAAATCGATCACATCGCGATTAGTTACCGCAGGAGAGGCTGTGTCCAAAACTGTTGCTCGATTTGCAGCACGAGCGTGGACTCCGATCAGGCTTTTGTGTATGCCGATCTTCGAGTGCGTTTCAGCGGACGTCCGCAACGTCGCTCTGATTATATTGACACCAGCCAACTGGCGAAGCCAGGTGTTTTGCTCGCGTATCAAACTACGCTAGCATACGGGCTGAGTAAGCGCCTACTGCACACCGTCGAAGCTCACTGGTTGCATATTCGCTGAATGTTACTATCAGCAGGCGTGTCTTCATGTGGCAAATCGAAGTGCCAACCTAGACATTGGATCTCTACGTAATCTCTGGAATTATGGATGTTCGTCGATGTATTCCGACTGGAAGCGAACACAATGAGACTCGCAAAAATATCAGAGCAAAACTGCGTGCTAGCCTTAAGAGAGACCTCGAAGCGTGGTGGTCTCACTGTGCCTCGGAAATGGAAACAGCCGGTTCCGTGGTTAGATAGTGCTCTTATCTGTGACAGCACCCGAACGGGTCAAACAGCACTGGACCGATTAGTATTGGCTGTCAATCGTTTTGGACTATGCTTTTCTCCATCGCCATGCAAACTACTTCTCCAAGATTGGCAGGAACCCACCCCTGCGCTGACCATTGATGGTGATCAACTAGAAGTCGTTCAGGAATTCAAGTACCTGGGCAGCTATATTAGCGCTTGTGGGATCGATGATGAGATTACGAACCTTATAGCAAAAGCTCGAGGTGCTTTTGCCAATCTCCGCCACCTATGGCGCAGACGGGACATCACTCTCACCCTGAAGGGCAGAGATTATAATACAGCCGTCCTTTCCACCCTCTTACACGATTGTCATCAGACATTAAAAGGCTAGTCACGTTCGACTATCGCTGCCTTCGCAGCTTAGCTCATGTCTGGTGGGAGCATCACGTGAGCAATGAGTGTGTTCGGCGTCGCGTATTTGGTGCAAGAAGAGCTAGTGAACCGCTCAACGCCATTCTCACACACAAGAGGCTCCGATGGCTGATCCACGTGTTGAGCATACCAGCACACTGACTCCCGCATCGTTTCCTCCTGAGACACTCCGTTACTTTGCACGGAGAATGTCGCTTTCCGATTCCAGCACATCTATCGCCAAATTGATGGAGTGGATATGGGTAGTCGGTTGGGCTCCATACTGGCTGACTTTTTCATGTTGATGCTTGAGAGGAAACGAAGTGGAGAGATTTCTCAGCTGCCGTATTACAAACGATATGTAGATGATATCCTTGTTTTTGGTTCCACGGAGATGCAAATCGAACAATTAGTAGACCAACTTAATAATGTTCATGGCAACCTGAAGGTGACTTTTGAATTCGATTCGCGTGGACGTCTTCTGTGTATCGACATTCTCATGAGTCGCAGGGATAATGGGCTGATTAAGCGATCTGTATACCGAAAGCCAACGTGGTCCGACCAATACCTACACTTCACTAGCTTCTCACCGATGGCACACAAGCGCGCGCTGGTAAAAACATTATTCACTCTGGCAAGACGTATCTGCTCCAACGACTGCCTGCCTGAGAAGTTTGAGCTGATCACTAAAACGCTTATGGAGAATGGCTACCCAAAGCGATTCATAGACAAACATAGCCAGGTTAGACCGCCCAAAGAAATGGTGTTGATAGCTCCAAAGAAAAAGCTGTACATCGAGCTACCATTCAAGCGTGAGACCGCAGCAAGAAGGACAACCAGACGCATTGTCTCGGCAATTCAGCGTACGTTCTGTGTTGCGGAGGCGGTAATTATCACCAGAACGCGAAAGCTGCCGTTACCTTCAGTGAAGGAAGATGAACCCATCGGCGCCAAATCACATTGTGTTTACCAATTCGTGTGTGACTGCGGCATCAGTTACATCAGCAGAACCGAACGGACTTTAGATTCCAGAGTGAAGGAGCACTTACCAAACTGGGTTCAGCGCGAAGTTACTCAATCCACCTCCGACGATCCGTGCTCGCGTAAGCCGCCAGCGTCCTCCATAGACAGGCACATCTTGGCGACTCGTCACCGGGTTAATCCCTTATCGGCGTTCCGGATCTTGTTGCATCATACTAATTCACACCTTTGGCGATTTACCGAGGCCGTCGCGATAAGCCGACGTAGACCAGCTTTGTGTGTTCAAAAGCAATTAGTTGTCAACATGTGGTTGCCGTGGTTCTAATCCCAACAACAATGATCACAACCATAAACTTGATTGGCTTGACTGTGCCCTTAAGACAAATAAACGGATTTCCCTGTTATTGTATTGGTACTGATGAGATAATACGAAATGTTAGCATCTGCCAATATTCGTCTTCTCATTTAGTTGGTCAAACTACTGAAGGGAACTAACTGTTTTAAATAGGATAATAACAAAAATTCACATCTACGAAAAAATCCAAGCCTGAATTTATTGTTTCATGATGAGGCAGCGAGCCATTTGAAATGATAACGCGGGCCGGACTTTGGACATCTCTGACGTAGACAGACCAACCTGTATCTGTGCAATGTGCGATGATTGCTTGGCAATTTCTCACCTTACCGTCTTATTCTATAGCCGACGCTCTTATCATTCAGTCTGCCTCGCCCCACTAGTGACACCAGTTGCCAGCGCACCAATTTAGTCGTTACATCATTGGATGATACATATATTTACAGAAAACCTGTTTGATGATCATAAATATCAACGAAGTAGATGTTCAAAGTGCCCGCCGGCGTTTTGCAATCTAGATTCATAGCGGGTACTCCAAGACCCACCAATAAACCAAAGAAATCACTTATCCGCTTAGCTTTGTTCTTTTCAATACTGGATGGCTTTCCATGATTTCGTTTGCTTTGATTGAAGTTCGGAGACAGTTACGTGGGCACCGGCCACTGGCTGTTCACAGCATTGGAACTATGGCTGTCTAGTAGTTTCTTGGATGGTCGAAAACGTTACTAAACGGTGGGCCTAACTGGGATTGTTATGGTCGCACTGCTCTGTCAATACAGCCCTTCTTTAGGTCAACAAGTCATCATTTTTGTGCAACGCCTCGGTGAGTGAAACAACTGCCTAGGAAGATGGACAGTGAATGCGCCCTCTTGATTAGTGGATGGGTCGAGTCGTTCTGTAACCACCGCTCAGCGAATCATCTGCGTTCACTTGGAATCCTGAGACCATAATCCCAAGTATCTAAGAAATCCCTAGTGACCTTCCACGTTCAATCGGACTAGGCTTGTGCGTGCAACGACCATGGTCGTGTTTGCATTGACCTTTTAGTTACTCTTGGTCAATTACTTGAGCATAGACACACTTACAGACGACCGACTATGGTGGTTTTCCGTGACTTGAATGCCGCATCTGACACTTTGGTTTGTACAAATTATGATAATACCTATCGGTGAGCGAGGTGCCAGCTAAACTCCTTTACATTCTAAAGTCTCTATCACGAGTCCCGAGGTTGGGTAAGGGTCTAGGGGAAGCTGTCTCCTGAGTTCCCCACGACAAATGGGGTTCGCCAGGGTTGTCCTATATATCCTTTCCTCTTCGACTTTGTGATCGAAATGATCTTGATTCCGTCCTCTGAGGGTCTGCTAGTGAAAGTTCTACCAGATGATACACTGACGAACCTTGAGTATGCGGACGACATGACTCTCCATTGGTCTGACGCAATTGCGATGTAAACACTACTGAATAGAGTTATACGTAACGCCGCCTGCTTCGGCATGTGCTTTGCACCTTCGAATTGCAGGGTGCTGTTGCTGAACTGAACCGATACGCCATCGGTTCTAGCTATCAGCGAACAGCCAATGAAAGTGGTGGATCGGTTCACTTACTTTGGTAGCTGTGTCACCTCTGGTAGTCACATCACTGAGGAAGTTACATCGCGTATCAGCAAGGCCCGTGTGGCTTTCCAGTGGCTCAACCATCTAGGGATATGGCGGAATATCAACCTGTCAGTGAAAAGTAGGATGTATAACTCTACGACAGGCGGTGGTGTCACTGTGTGGATCAGAGACCTGGACAGTTCGCAGTGAAGACATTGAACGCTTGATCGCCTTTGATCACCGTTCCTTGCGAAGTATTGCTCACATCTGGTGGGAACACCGGATGAGCAATTCTGAGGTTCGCCCGTTGATTCTTGGCAAGTAGCCCACTGGTGCCTCACTCGAGTGTTTGTGAAATCTGAGCCGCTTACGTTGGCTAGGCCAAGTCCTCCGTATGCCCGATGGCCAACTTCCTCTACGTACATTATATGCTGTGGCTGCACCAAGTTGGGCGAGACCGCAACGTGGCCAGTCGACGTCGTGGCACAAAGACATGGAGAAACTGACGGAGAGACTCGGTCAGTCTGGTGCATGCCGTCTTCGTGGATGGGGTTCACGTGATGGTCCACATCAGTGGTTGGATACTATATCGGACATGGCGCAGTCGCATAGTCAGTGACGTTCCTGCATTCGCTTTCTTTTACTTAACTGTTAATACTCCATCCCCATTAATATTTCCACCTTTTTCCTAGCGTCTTTTGTGTTTTTTTACTTTTCATTTTCTGTTAACTTTTGCTTATTGTTATCTGGGGGGAGGCGAGCCGTGGCAACTGAATACACCGCATTTCGGTGTCTGGATCATCTTTTTCTAATCGAAATTAACCGAACTACTGAAAGATAATGGTGACTCTTCTCATTGACCTGTCGGTGCTTTGTTGAGCACTAGAAAGTTGTTTTCTACTTAGAGCTTGTACATAATGATCCTAGTCTTCACAAATGGCCGAAGGACATGTTGTATCGATTTAGTAAATATGAGTTCCGTGACTTATTCCTTCAGACCAATAGCAGTCACCCTGACAGTTGGCTTACGCTTCCTGTGGAGAGTGCGTTATCTGTACAGTTGCACTTAACCTGGTGTTGGAACAGCGTTGTGTTTCTGATTTGCTTTTTGCGGGAATATATTTATGATCGTATGTCAACACTTGTTAGATTGGTCGTGTCTTCCCTTGACGCCGTCAATTGGCGTAAATTATACCAGAGGAGTTCCTTCTAATTGGTGAATGCATCTGCTTAGGCCTATTTCTTTGGGTGAGTGTTCTTCCTTGTGACTGACTGATAAACATGGAGCACCTTGATGAGGTCCTCTTTCGGTGTCTGACCCAGCACCTGCGCTTGCATTGAAGAAGAGTATTTCTCAGGGAGCCACCCACTGGCATTAATGCGTTATCGTTATGTTTCTCTGTTTCGCTTGTGAGTATTCTCACCAGGGTTACACATCAAGTTTGGCTGCTATATACGTGTTTTTCGTTTGGGAAGATGAATACTAACTTCCAAACTCTGGTCGAATGTATGCGTAGCGTTTCTTAGCGCCCCCAATAGTGGAGCCCAGCCTACTCTTGTTTTAGTCCTCACTTAACATTCGCATTGGGAAAAAACAGTAATTTACCTCGCGAGAACATAATGTTTCGCTCGTTACTTTGTCACTGTTTACCATAAGGCATGTCAAATTGAGCAACTGTCTCCATTGTGATGAAAAGGTTTGAATGCCAACGAGACACAACGACTACCCGACTGGCAGCTGAAATGTGATTCACCTCCTTGAACCTGAGGACTGAGCATGCAAGTACACGCATGGAGGTCAAGACGACTAACGCTCTATCTGGAATCGATATTTCTTACGTAATATCCACCAGGCAATGATTTTTATTAGACCTTCCTCCATTCTCTGGATACCTCTGCCATCCTTCTATCCAGTGTGAAGCTGAAATGGCTTAACATGCTATTGCTTCTTTTGAATATGTTGCCATTTCACTGGGATCGAGCCACTTTCCAAATGATTGGAAAACATCGTTTATCATCCCCCGCCACAAGGGCGGCCCAACACAGAAAATCGACAATTATCGACCAATTCATCAACACTCTTTTAATCACCAGGTTATTCGAAGAAATGGTTAAGCAAATTGTAAAGAATTTTATGAACTCGTCTGAGCCGATAGATAAGTCCCAACATGGTTTCCTTGATGAGCGGTGGTGTACAACCCGCCAGCTTCATTGTTTTAGCTACATATCAGACTCCATTGACTCAGGATATGCAATCATAATTCTATTCCTGAACATGCAAAAGGTATTTGATTGGGCGCCTCACAACAGTTACTGATAAAGTTAGCTTCCTTTGGAGTCAAGGACACAGCTTCTCACTTGCTGAGAAATATGCCTATTATTCTTACTATTATCACTATGCTTATTATTACCACAATTGACGATAACTCTGGGATGTAACATACATCCTTAGGAACGATGCAGTATGTCGGTGATTTGCAACCTCAAAGTGAGCCAACCAGTATGCGTATAGAGTGGAGAGTAGACTGTAATATGACCTGGATGAAAGGCATAAGTTGGATAAAGCGATGGGTGCGCATCAACTGTCCATTCTCGCTTGTGTTTTCGTGAACACGTGGTAGCTCCTCCATTCCACTGCTGCTGCAACTAGGTTATCATTGTGTGTGACAGGCGGAAATGGAGATAGAACCGCGACTGTCATTGTCGTCAGTGCACACACACACATCTCTGCTTCGACGCATTTTCCATCAATCGACCTGTTGGTTGTCGAAGCCAAAGTGACTACTCACTTTTCAACATCTCGATGCTCCTATAGTTACATGAGCAAAGCAAAGTGAAGGCAGAACCGCGAATATCGATGCTGCCGATGTACAAATTTCTCCATTAACGCATCGCTAGTTATCTGTCCTAGTGAAGGCCGGAAAGTGAGCGAGTTATGGTTGAGCAATGCAGTGAAACTATCACAGCTCATCACGTGGCCCAAGCTTATGGGAGATGAGAGTGTGCAATAAAAATGGCAGCGAGTAAATCCTCATATGTTAGAAATTTCAGCTACTTGACGTGAATAAAACAGTGGTGCAGTATATCATTAGCAACTGGAGTCAAGCTTTTGGTCGGTAGCTTTAAGTATCCAGTTATGGCGAGTGTCAGAAACAGTATTTCGGGCATGGAATGTTCCATAGGTATGCATCACATCGCAGGATGATTGCTAATCTGAACATTGAAAGGATGCGTTTAACATGAAGAGTTATTTTAACTAATCCCATGATCTATTGCATGCTACCACTATTTCTGCTTCCTTGTGCTGCCCCATTTCATATTATCGCACACTTTATTATTCGAAATTCTCAACGGAGTTCGGTGCCTACCTTTGTAACATGATGAGTCTGAACCACAATATGTGACTGCGCCTGTGGCACCACTTACATCAGTGGAACTGTGCAGCACCTCCACCTCTAGCTAAGATGTATAATGTAATGTACTGTGCGTAGCACCTGTCGAAGCGCGTTAATGAGCAAGTTCCACGCTAGTTGCTTCAAGACGCTGCTATGACTAGCTCTGTTATGACTCCTCTTGTTGATAGTGAGCATCAGGTTGACCCAATTCGTGCCTTTCGAATACTATACAGACTTCCTCCACTCCATTTGAAAAGTCTGTGTGTCCGCACCCTTGCTACTGCCGAGGCGATCAACATTCGGTTGTATCAACCGTTTTTGTGTTTACAAAAGGAACTGATCCAAGTTCTTAAGCTTCTTTGGTCAGATAAAACGGATGCATCTGGCCAGCTGTAATCGTTCAACTACACCTTGACCCTAGTTGGGCGTTATCACTTACATTTGTTGCTGGTTTATGCCCATGGGCGGCATGTGATTGGATCTCATGTGAACCGATCTAATCCACGGTTATGCGCATTGCTCTTTTCTCATATGATTGTACAGGTCTGAGGATGAATCATCGAAAAGAATTGTTTACCTGCCGTTCCGTTGTTCTTGATACTTAAATGGGAATTTCTTACTTACTGGATTACGCTTGATCTTGCGCCACATTATAACGCTCGTAGTAGTTCATGTTTCCAAGCCACCTTAAAACACTGCACAGAGGATCTATCAGCGCTTTCCTGCAGTGATATAGCTGCTTTGTACATATTTCTGCTTATTACTGGACAGTACTCGTCTTATGGTTTTATGCAAATTTTGTAAGCCTCCAACTTAGACTTCTTTAGGACGAACTTTTCACTTGTGGATGCGACATTCCGCCTGATATTGGCCTGCAGAGCCATAGAAAATTGACAAGAGTGTATCATCACAATCACAGTTAACGGAATTTGCCACACGTGGGGTTGCACTCTTATCAGAACGAACTAACGCAGTGCAGCGTCGCAAATATGCCAAATTACATTACATTTGTTGATGACAGCGTTCATTTTCCAGGTAGTATCCCAGCTTTTTAATGCATATAAGTCGGATTTCAATGTATGTTGGATGAAGCCCTCTTGTCCAAGGCGATGTGTTATGCAGTTCTTATCTCACCTCACAAATATTACGGTTTTCTGTGTTCGACACCAGCAAATAAGTCACCTAAGTGCATCGGGATTGGAGATAGGGCTCGAATTACCGCATTCCATGTTCCCTTGCTCTCATGGAAAGGGTGTCCAGTTTGGACAACTTGTTCTGTGCTCACCAGGCAAGGGAATAAACAGTAGAGCAGTGTTTGTAATGACAGAATTGTTGGATCTCCGCCGACTGTTCGAACACCACAGCCGCAAAGCGAACACGAAAGACCAGCCATCGCCGAATTGTTTACACGTGAAATCTGCTTCCTTTACATAGAGTACAACAGTCGTTGGAGCAAGACTACTAAAACATGTTGGAGTCAAACATTAACATAGGTGACACTGAATAATAAAAGCGAACGAGAAGGTGTAAAAGAAAGAACCAATCACGCGAGTTCGAAGAAATGATATTCGCGGAACTGGGCACCTGCGATCTCATCCATTACGAACGACGTGGACCGGCTAATCAAAGAAAAAGAATCATGCGTTTAGACAAATGTCAAGAAACAGACGGTGGCGAAGTGAAAGCAGGCAATTAAGAATTGTCACAAAACGTATATCTCCGATGAGCATTCTCTTAACACCCCCTTCTTCTTAAAAATTGGCTACCTGGGGGTTGAGTAGCTCTTCCGTCGTAGGTCCACTTGCAATGGCTGAACATATCGTCTTCTTTTTGGTCTCGCTTGTATTATTTTCCCTATGGTTTCCAAAAGCTGTATGCGTTGTCTTGCAAAATCCTTGCCATTGTCCAATATTTCGACCAACTCAACTTCGTTGATGTAATATGTCGCGGTGTTCTTTATGTGGCGCAGCCTCACTTGACTGGCATGGAGAATCCACACCTGCCTACCGACACAGATCTCATACATCATCCGACCAAGACGCCGCACGACGACTCCAGGTATGCATTTGATACTTTACCCTGCTGAGAGACGAAAAGCACCTGGGCTCCGGCCTCTAAATCCCTGCGGTGTGCTCCATGCCGCCTATTGTACTGGGTTTCCATTACGGGATTCTTAATGCTCATCAGTTGGCGTTGGGGGATCATTAATTCCCACGTTGTTCTCTTATACTTCGGCCCATAATTCTTTCCGAAGGTGACTCCCCACCTGGCGCATTTGGATCCGGGTAACTCGACAATTCAGTAAGAATGTCTTTCACCTTTCTTTCAGCGTTCCTTACCCCTTCGATCACAACAGCGCTTGTTTCATGGTATCCACAACTCGCATGGCTTGTCCATTAGATTTCGGGTTATGAGATGCAGTATTCAGGTGTTCAATTCCATTGCGTATACAAAACTCAGCAAACCGATAAGACGTGAATTGTGACCCGTTATCCGACACAGTGGTTTCTGGTAGACCATGCTGGTTGAAATTGCGCCTTAATGCGTGTATTGTACTGCTCGTGCATCATGGTTACTTCCGTATACTTACAGTAGGCATCGACAACTATAAGGAACGAAATTCCTTCAACCTGTCACTCAAACTCCACGTGAAGCCGTGACCATGGTGATTCCGGTGTGAACCAGTGCTGTCTGATGCCTACCGGCAGCTTGTAAGCATACGCGCATCTTGAACAGGTACGACCAATATCCTCTAGCTGGTTGTCAAGATTCGTCCAAAAGACGTAGCTCCGAGCCAATAATCATTATCATCATTATACACGCTAGCTGCATGTGGAAAACTCGAGGCACGTGGCATTCGCCGTATGAATTGATTCGATTTACCGCTATATACTACTCTGTCTGGACTAAACAGCACAGAACACACTGTCCTCTTTTGATATCGGCTGTGGGCTAGTCTAGATATTTACGTCACCACTGTGTGTAAAAGCAGGTTGTCCGTTAATGATCCGGTTCGCACTTGTTTCGTACTGCTTCATTGTATGTTTTCCGCATCGTTCTCTATCCATATGGTTAAGCACACCACCTGCGCTTTGGCACTGCTTGTTCTATAGGCTGTTGGATACTTTAGTGCTCACAGTTCTCTTCGGCGCATATTCTGCCTTGCACAGTGGCGGTAATCGGAGGCTGCTTGTTTCCTGGGCTGCTTATCTGTCCTTATTTGGTGCATATTTTTTTAGCCATACTAATAAGGGCAGCATGCCACTCAGGTCTCTGGAACTACCATGTCAGCGCATAGCTGGATATTACTATGGGTAACATCACATGATATGTATGTACTACAAGTTAAGAAAAAATACATGATTGAATACAGCCCAATCAGCGATGAAAGCATGTACGATGTGACATTGCTTAATCTATCAGTTGTGAATTAAGCTAAATGTTACATCCAGCCACGTTGTGATTGATCAGTGAAGCTCAGTCATTGATGCTTCTGGACACACACTTGTAGCTCACAGTGAAAGTTAGACGATTTGGGCTATCAAGCCTGATCGCTTTTTCAACTGGTTCCACCCATCTCGGTCGGCCACTAACGGATGTGAAAGGGAAATACTTTCGAGGCTCCTTAGCAGTGAAACGTCGTATTGCAGCCCTTCACCGGTAACGACTTTATTTTGGGCGGGAAGCTTGGAATCAAAAGTAAAAACATCGATTTGTTCGTTGGTAAGGTTACTAGGGATTGTGGAGTCATGCAAACGCTCTATTACAAGATTTATTAGTTGAGACCCACGCTTGTCTTCAGAAGTTGGTTCATCTTCCCTAGAGGAACAGACATTAAAAAGCTGTTGCTGCGTGCGACTGTGTTCGCCATCTCAGCGGTGCACCAAGTTTCTGTTGTTAGTGTTAATCCATTAATTATAAACGGGAATTAATGTGCGGCATGTAAAACCCTTTGTTTGCCAGTTACTGGAATCTGAAGAGGGCGCTTCAACGCTGTAGTATTTGGGGTGGATGATTTGAAAGTGAAGTATATGTATTAATTGACGGCATCCGGTGCCGGCCTTCCCTGTTACTGAGACTGCGAACAGCAACAGACCGCTTGCGCCTACTCTGATTCCATGGGTGGTTTGTGCTGCAACCCCCACAACACGATTCAACTAGCCGTCCAAATGGATGGCGCTGGAACGTTAAACCTGTACCGTATCGTCACGGCAAGCTGAGTCGATAGCACAATGCGCAGCGTGGAATCAAGTGGCACCACGAATGATGTACACAAATGAGTCGGACTGTTCTAGGTTAGAGATGTTATACCATGTGTACGTTCGTTCTCTAATACATAATCGTTCGCACCGCCCGTCTTCTCCAAATTTGGTTCCCTGACCAGCCAGACGTGGAAGATGAAGAT
>CALYDF020001823.1:0-15232 GCA_944474145.2 Dicrocoelium dendriticum
CGAATACAACCTCTTCCTTTTTTAAGCCTCACTTCTGGGATACTAGTAAATTGGGCTATGGTCATAGAGTCAGAGACTTTGAGCGCCAAGAATGGGTGTAAGCCGGCTTTTAAGTGTTTCAATCATACGGCTGATTTGGTACCAGCGAAAGGTTTAGCAGGTAGTTTGGACTGATTCTGAGATACCGGTCTGTTATGGCATCTGGATGAGGGTATGCTGATATTTTGAAAATATTGCTATGACGCGGCTGAAGTCGACTACTTGTGTTCTTACACGAAGCTGCCTGCATGCGGGAAGATGCTTGTGGTCGAGACAGTGGTCTACTTAAAAATACATTAGTTAAGTGTGACAAAATGTGGTTATCATCTAGCTTGTTGACCAAAACAGTTAATGTAAGTTAATCAGTTGAACACAGCCGAACTGGTGCTGAATAAATGCGCATCCATTTTGGCACTCTACTGGCTGTGACCAAGTGCGGTTTTATACGGGATACAACTCATCGGTCATTTGAGGTCGACATCCTTCAATATTTCCAGCAGTGGAAAACAAGGTTGTTGACTCTCACCTTTCCATTTCTGATTCTGTATGGAGCTATTTATGGAAATTGCGTTCAACGGATGCGACATAGGTGAGGAATTGCTTCCACCTGATGGCCTTCGCGCCGATGTTGCCCAATCTGTGAAAATGTACAAAGTTGTCAGGCAACACTACCTGTTAATGGTTTCAGGCTATGCTTCGCACCGACATGAATTAGCAGAGGCCAGCACTTGCGCTGGCCCTTGGTAGGGTTCGCCTAGAACGTTTTCAGACATTCGGCTCCCTTGGTAGCACCCGTGGGACAGTTGGTGAGGTCACAAACCGTACAGCAGAAGACCGACGTGCTTTTGCTAATTTTGCCGGCGCGAAATCACTCCCTAGCTGAAGGTTGGAGTCTACAAGGCTGCCATCCGCTCAACAGTTTCGTACAATTGTGAAACCTGGCCCATCAGACTGACAGACATAAAGTGGCTAATTGAGTTAGATCACCAGTGTCTTCGAGGTGTAGCTCATCTCTAGTGGGTGTACCATGCGAGGAATGAGCATACTTGCAGCAATGTGCTTAACGCATGAAGTGCGGGTGAACGATCCGACGCAATTGTTGGATTCACCAAGTTCCAGTGGGTTCGCCTTGTATTACGCATGCCAGCACACCGACTCACGCGACATGCGTTATCTGCACTCTCAGGTCTGAGTGATAGAAAGATAAGAGCGACCAACTGATGACTTACTCAAGAGGAATTAAAGATCTCACTTCCAACCTGGCTCGGTTGCTGTTTCCCGGGTTGGGGTTTGGAAGACCATGAACACATTTGACTGGAGAAACTTGTGGATATGACGCACAGCCGAAGTCAATAACCTTGCTCTATGATTTTGTTTATACTTACATTTACCCATTAACCACGAACTCAGTCTCGACGCATAATATGAAATACATCACAGTGATATCTTGATTTGCTTTGGTTATGTGTTTTCAGGTTTCCCCCACGGCATATTACATAAGGCGTCTCTTACCTCTAGGTAATATGTAGTATTGTGATGATGCTGCACAGAGCAGCTCAAGTATCCGTGATTTTGACAACGCATACTTGTTTATGCTTACAACATTAAACTATACTTCGCCAGCTCTGAGAACATAATCGAATAACCCTCCCCATTTTCGTATTTCAGGAGTTTGATTCCGGGGCTTATCACTGCACTGGTCGCCTATCCGACGGGGGCTATCTTCGTACAAGTTCAAGACCACATTTTTTGCTTGGCAACGGAACTGGCATAGTTCTAGGGTACCGCACTTCCGGCAACCCTAATCTTTGGTATACTGGTGGGCACACAATATATTTACATGAGACTATTCATCTACGGTGTATCTCTTGGACAACCGACCATGAAATGCGATATGCTGTGCAGCTACTTGTCGGCCAGAAAACATCTGTACCGGTCACACGAATGACTCACACGAGCCACCCGGAAGGTCTCATAGTACAGAGTGTAGATTATACTGAGGTAGCCTCCCTGAACACAAAACTGCAACAGATAACTTGCCTCACAGTAAGCCGGAAACACAAGAGTCATCAACGTGTTGTCGTTACTCTTCCTGGTGTAGAGTGTAAACCACCGAGTGAAGTTACTTTTGAACCCTCGGTACTGAGAGCACTTCGTCAATCCGAGGAAGTACGATGTTTCGCTATTCAAACATGCATTGGGTTGCACTACAGGTGGCAGTGGTTAGCGGGACCGATACCGCAGAGCACAGTCAGTGAGGGCAATCTGAATACCATTATTAGCATCAGTGGAAACAGACTGCCTGTATCTTCTCTGGGTTCAAGCGGAACGTACATTTTCACGTGTGTCGTCACTTGTACATGCGGGGTAGTTACCCACACCATTTCGGCTAATCGACAAATTACAGTGCTGCCAATGTTGAGCTCTGGAAGAGAGAAGCTGGATGACAGTGTGGCACATAGACATTCCCAGTATCAGAATCCTCCTAATTTAAATGTACTCACGACGCAGCACGTGAACAATCAGGCTGTAATCAAGAGCACACCAAAACCTAACGCAACGATAAAATCGGAAATGGTTGCGATATCAAGGAATTTTGAGAAACCGGTTGAGTCGAAATTTTTAGACTGTCCATCATCATCTCACCTTGAGGAGCAAAAACCTAAGGCCCACACTTTGTTTCTCGGCTCCCCGAATCGCAACACTGTAAGGCATTGTGATCTCTGTGCCCTCCGACGAACGCATCAGCAACTCACTGCTATAACCTTACCGGATAGGAGATTTCGGCGTTTCGAACAACATGATGAACCCTGGTATGTGTGGCGATATAAGTGGAGGTTGCCTGGCGATTCACACCAGCTCAGCAATACGGTTAAAGGTATGTATCGTATTCTACTGTATCTACGTCAGGCCAAAGGCCGTGATCACGGGTGGCCTCCGAAGATGGGGCATGAGCTGACGCATGATAAGGAAGGAAATAGGCCGACAATGTCGGAACCGTTGACAGAAAAGTGCCGTCAACAAGCGATATATCCTCAGACCATTGACAAAAGTGAGGGGAATTCACATGTAAGCATAACTGACCAGCCAAATGAGAATGAGTATCCGCCGTGGAATGGTAGACAAAGTAGGCGTCTTTGTTCTGTAGCTGGAGAACAAGATCGATTGGGTTCGCATCCCACTCGTACTATGTGTCTTAGAGAGAGGCATAACAACAGTAGGTATTTCCGGTCAACCTCACATGGCACAGGACGGCTTTTGCCTGTGTCAAGCAAACGTGGTCAATGGGAGGGTGTAGAAGGCTCCCGACGTAAACAAAGAAGGCTTGTGCTCTCAATTGGAGAAGCATATCCGGTAGATAATATAGACTGGACCGGCGAGGAACCGCTGCCAACTGGCCAGTTTGTCTCCTTAGATACATTGGTTGATAACCAACTGAGCATGACTGATTCCCGTAAAAATGTGAAGAAGCCGCTATCGCGACACAAAACCAAGTACAGTAGAAATATTACCGGCAGACAGGAGCGAATCTTGGCCCCAACTGACCGAATCAGGCAGCAGGAACAACCGGAACTCATCAGACGCACTGAGTGTTTGAGTTTGGAGCATCCATTTAATTTGCATACTTTACCGCAATTGAAGGAACAATTGTCGCTGCAAAACTGTGTGGAAATAGGTGATGTTTCTAGTTCATTTAGCAAACCCTTATTAAATGATACGCAATTCGGTACGAGAAGATGTCAATTCATGGAGAGGCAAAGTTTGGAGGTGTACTTACATGAAAAACACTGGGGGAAAACCCCCTGTTGGAGAAACCTGGTTACTCGGAGTGAAAGTAGACTCCATCACATACCCAGGAATACATTGCACAGGTCTGAGCAGGATAAGAGCGATGCAAACTCTGAACATACCACTCCATGGGGACAAAAAGAGCGCTCCGAGACTTTGCTTTCCATAACACAAGGAAAGGAGGACAGGCAAGACTTAGAAGACCTGCAGCCATTATCTGAGCTGCTCATACGACCCAACTTTATCCAGCTACCGGGAACCGTCACGGTTCTCTGTCCCAGCGAACCACCCACTATAACAGATAAGCACTGTGTCGAAATCCAGTGGTACCGTTTGAGCACTCTCAGTGGTGTTAGAACCTTTCTTGCAGCTATCTCCTTGGAGCAAAGAAATATACGTACACGACGAATGGGTGAATTACGCGTTGAAGTAGCTTTATCCTATCCACCCCACAAAAGACCACATTGGTACACACTAGACCTAACACACCTTCAGCTACATGACTACGGGTATTATACTTGTGTATGCCGATACCATTCGAAGTTACCTGAAAGTGGTGAATTGCAAGTTGTAAGAAGCTCAGTTAGACCACTGTGTATTCTGGCTGAGCAGCCTAGGCCGGAGATTAGGATTGCACGTTACACTAACGACAAATTACATGAACTACATGTTAGCATAAACACCACCAGTGGAATCAACGCAAAACAACACCCGCTCATTCGACACACCCTCGAGTGCTTCAGACTCGGAGACTACGTTGTCGTGTACTGTGAGACAGCACCGTATCGTGTATTCTGTGAATTAGAGGACGAGATTGCCAATGGATCGCGACTGATTGAAACACGAACTTACGCAAGCTTTTATTTTAAACTTAATCGAATGGAATGGCACAAAATAGATCTGGCAAAAGCAAGTACCCACATTCCATCATTATGGAACGTACGTCCTAAGGTGTTTGCAGCGGAGTCAAGCACTTGGCAGATGCGTGTTACAGAACAACAGAATTATGGTTTTCTGGTGTGCAACTCACTTCCAAGAGTTCGTAAACCGTTGCTCAACCAATTTCGCTATTTCAACTGGTTGGCACAACAGCTTGAGCCAACCCGGGTCGCTAGCAGTACACGCAGGTCGGTCGTTGTGCGTCTTTGTATAACTGCGCCAGAGAATATGATGTACATTCACCCAACGCCAAGCATTGGAAAGGGGCGAAGGTTAGGTATAGTCAACCTCGAACCAAAACACACGATCAGTTGCTCAGCCCCTCACAACTCCGTTAGATGGATGAACATGACGATATACCCGGTCGTGGAGGACAAACTAAAAGTGGCCGAAGAACATGGCTTGGTTGCCTTGTCCGAATGGATAGACAGAGCAAGAGCTTCTGTCCACTGGCTACAAAACATGCGTCCAAATCACATAACGGCCTTTGTTCCAGCAAGTGGTCAGTCCAGTGGTCCTCATTTCGTCACGTGTGCAGTGCTCGGAACCAATCTCAGCCGAGTAAGTTCAATGCGAAATCTGTGTCTTTCTATAAGCAACTGCACGAATAGTGTTAATAAGTAAGCTTGATAAAAGATCAAAATAACATGTTGTTCATTCAGGTTCACGCGCGCATCAATTCATCCTCTCACTGAGGGGGTACATGAAAGCACCAGCAACGACAATCATTGGTCATGGGACATTAGACAATGGGAATCCCCGGATGTAAACACAGGGATAGATGTATGTGCAAATGGGGGACAGGTATGCTCCCGAGTAGTTTGACACATTGGTGTTAACGGAAGGTAGATAGGGATGTGAGCGTCAGTGCTAGAGGTTAGCAACAGTACGTCTGACTGTAGCTGTTTAACCAAGGATGAGGTATTTGGACGTTCTCCCTCAGCCCCCAATTAACAGAGCTACTGACGGAATAACGTATCATTGGTTCGTATTCTGACCCGACCGATAACCCGTATCAGTGTGACAAAGTTCCAGCGCTTGTCTGAATGCCTGGCAAACATTTGCTTCATATGTTTGTCTTATGCGATGGTTGGAAGTAGAGTTGTAATTTGAGTATGTTGTAGACACTGAGGACTAAGTACATTGTGTGAAGTGCTGGTATTACACCCCTTAGACGTTATCCGGTCTTTAATTGAATGAATGCTCAATTGATCTTTCACAAGAAAAAACGGCATAATGGTTTCCAGGTAGAGGTAGCTTCGCAACTAACTGCGAAAGAATTGCACAGCCTCACACAGTCTGATGGTGAATGGCAGCCGGTTCCATGGAGAAGCATATATGGTGCTACGGAAGTTAAACCACAAATTTGTCATGCATCGTGGTGTAATCATGCTAAGGTCTTTGTTACCCAAGTCTCGCGCGTAATTGTGCTTCAGTATTAAGGTGAATCGATTGCAAGGGGTATTGCCATGAAGCAGATTGTGCAGCAGTATCACGTCATCTTTGAGTCTTCGCAGACAAGGCGGATCATGATGGAGTTGCTGGCATCGCTCCCGAGTTTATGATAGAATTATTTCCCAATGCGTGCTTAGTAGGTCCCCGTTAAAGGCTTTCTATCGATGCTCTGTGTGATTTTCTCATATTGCTTCAGATTATGCTACGATACTCCAGGATGGGACGATTAAGGATTTTAAATAGTTCAACTGTAGCTGTGATTGTATATGTGTTATGAGAGATGTTAGTGAAGCATTGTCTGGCTCGTGATATCTTATACTCAATCTGTTCTAACAACATGAAGATACAAGAATATTTGATTCCCAGATCACGGGTAGACCACTGTCCACAGATGCGTTCGCCGCTGCGTGGGATAGATACTTCGGGTGTCAAGCGACGGCGACATATGATACTTGCCTGTTGTGTATAAAACGTCAACAACCACTTGTCGCACCAAGTCTCAATCGGATGAATGCGTCGTAGTACCTTCGGAAGTTCAACTCGTCGGTACTTGTGGACAGATGTTATGTCAACAACAAATCAAAACGGCACACCATGTTCGTTAACCAAACTGCTATCATTGACACAAATAAGAGAAATTAATTTACTGAGCGTACATCCTTTTTAACCCTGCTAGTAATTGGACAAGCGAAAAGGCACTACTCTCCTAAGTGGATGATTTTAGTGCTGGCGTTCATATATGATGATAGTCAAACCATTAAAGTGTTCCGGACTTCAAAGAAGTCATGTGTTAAAATTTGCGCACCAAATCGTCAACCCTCGGTAGCTCAGTGGTAGAGCAGCGGACCGGAAAATCGTGGACCGGGGTTCGACTCCCCGTCGAGGCACATTATTGTGCGTGCATTTTAATCGTGAATTCTACTCGTTACGAACTTTACACTTCTCACAAACATTCACCATAAATCTATCTGAATTGGTAACCGTCTGTGAGGCACCCGCTCGATTGTTTGCTGTATGTCCAAGCATAAAATTAATATGGCATATTTTGAGTTAATGGAGTCTGTTATGTAGTTCAGGTAATGCAGCTACCAGGATGTGTACGACCGTCAGCCAAGGAAACCATTTTAGGATCTGTCTATCAGCTCCAGTGAGTTGCTGAATTTTCTCACAGTTTTTACCAATTTTACGAATAATCCGGTTATTATAGGAGTGTTATGGCTTGGCCTGTAGTTCTCAACCTCCTGTTTTGCGCAGCTATTGTGGCGAGGGCTGACAAATGAAATCTTCCATTGAGCTGTAAAGTACTTGGATCCCAGTGAAGCGGCAAATATAGAAAAAGGAGCAGTGACATGTCAGACCCTCCCAGTTTCATGGCAGATGGGGGATGCAATCAACTTTCAGAATTGAGCACGTTGAACTGAATGTGTTGCTTGGTGGATATTGCGGAGAGCAATAGCGCTTTAGATGGAGTCTTAGTGCAATTATAGAGTTAGTGTCAATTTTCATGTAGGTGGAGAAGAACGAGCTAAATACTTCACAGATGGCGTCTGGATGTCGTCCATCAGTTCAGTGATCAATGAACAGCGTTTGTTGGTTCGCCAACGGAGAAATCTGATCAGCTCTTTTGTTTTTACATATCATTCGTAGGGTTGCTTGGTGTCCATGTATTCTCCCCATCAATTGTAAGTAGTTGATTTCAGAGATATGTTAGTGCATCTGTAGAAGTATTGTAAAATATCTCATGCCTTTTAGCGCGCGATCGGTTTGCTAGATTTCGGACTCATCGAACGTTCCACTGCATCTTGTTACATGTCAATGATTCTTTTTGTGTGTGTGCACTAACGAGGGTTACGACTTGATGAACCTAATGATAGAAGTGCTCCACGACAGTGTATACATTATTGGAAAGAAAGAAGGCGTCTCAATCGCATGACCGGATTATATGACGGAAGGGTTTCCAGTTAATACTGCCGCTGGTGAAGTGGGAAGGAGGTACTTGTTTGGTGGTCATTTTAACGATGAAACTTAAGAGCAGCATGTTGCCGTGGCTACCAGGGATGTTCTTGGGAACGTTTCTCTTTACGTTGGCCATACCCAATGTAAACCTCAAGTCTAGTGCGTTCGTCAACCTAGTTGGTATAGTAACCCACTGTGTCCAACCAACTCTGACTGAATCAATGAAGGCTCTGTGTATTGAGCAGAAGGTCTGGGAAGGCCAGTGTATCTTCGGTAGGTTGAAAGCACCTACAAGTATCCTTTGTTTGTGTGTCAATTCCGATGCAAAATCGAAAGCTGACGTGATACGGACAGCATTCATGGTTGATGAATTTGGTGGGTTGCGGATAGATGCAAGCAAACCGAGGCTCATAAGACGGAGAACCACAGAGCATCAGGGACATTTGCCAGTAACGAATGCTCAAACCGTTCAGCTGTACATATGTGATTGAGTTACATGAAGCACGCTCCACCTTTTATTTTACAGCGATCTTTAAGAAAAAGGTGTTAAAGGGTGGCAATTGGATTAAAGTGTAAAATATCAACGAGGTGCCACGTTTCGGTAACGAGGATTGCTTGCAGCTTGTTTAAATGTGCAAGAATGATTAGGAAATACCGTTTATTGATAATCCATCTGGCGTCAGTCAGAAGTAATGAAAACATACAATAAATGCTGGAATCAGCCTTCGCGTCACTGCTGTGTGAGGTATGGTAATCGCGGATTTTTGCGTGGAAAGTATGTGTGGGAGCATTGGGAACAAGTCGATTGCTAATAACCTTGCGGGTAGGGGTAGTGTGCCATCCGCGATCGCCGGTATACCTTGTGAAAGGAAGGGGTTAAAGTATCAAGGATACATTGCGTTTGACTTGGCGATGAGTTTGTCTGATCATGTGAAGAAATTGCAGAAATACCGGTGCATATATTTGGCATCTGCCACGTATGTAGGGAGGTTGAATGGCCGCAGATCCAATCACATGGTTGGCGGCATCCGGTTTCGGATTTGCCTGTCACTGTGGCAAGCCACAGGACGCCTGCGCCTACAGAGGGATCATATATCTATATATATCTTGTAAAGTTTCTACTGCATTATCTCCTGGCACAACTCCATGATGTCAGCCACACGAGCGCTTTCCAACACCTCGTCTCGTAATATCCCTGTATCCGTCTACATGAAATGTGAAACCGAGGACATGGAAAATGTGCTCCGATAGGCCCGCTGATCCTATACCTTGAGTGCCTGCTCATTTTCGTTGCATTCCGGATGAGCTAAAGCAAAGAAGAACAAAACTGACTTTTTAACCTCACATGGCTAGCATCACAGTTGTCTCGTGCTCCTTCAGTTCAAATACGCTGTGACTGCGACGGGTTTTTTGAAAACGGTGACGTATTGCTAAAATAATATCATGACAACACTCCACGTTTTCGTTAACCAAACGCCCGTTCAAAGGGAAGTCAGAAGGAGTCCAGTCCAGTTATCCCCTCATGGAATACAAATAACAACGCATGAATCGAACACAGGTATTCTAGGCCCATGATCCTTACCAGTCTGGAAGTCATAAACGACTCTCAAAACGGGATCGTCACAATGATTATAAATGCAGATGGAGCCTCTCTATTACATCCAGTGACTCGACTACTAGGCTCAAGGCTTCTTCAATCGCATCACTCGACAACGGAACACATCACTTTGCTGCAAAGGTTGCCGTATTGCTGAATGCTACAATATCGCCGAAGCCACAATGGCCGAGTCAATAAACAGTGGCGGCGCACGAAGTTCACTCGGGTAGTTCAGGTAAATACGGAAAACAGTCAAACGTTGTTCTCTCATTTGCCGACGTCCCTGTAGCTTGTTGTGAATAATTTACAGCGAGAGTTGCGCACGCTGACCCTGATATAGACAAATATTACAGGCAGCCAAGCAAGCAGTCATTTTTGCACGCAGTGACATACATTGTTGACGACGCGCAAGCTAGGCCGATACATGTTGTCATCAGCAAGCCGCGAGATCCTGAAGCCTCGTTGGACAATGACTGGCTCCAAAACGCATGCTTACAATGCACTTATAATGCTTGCAACAGTACAATACGTAAGCAGCGTCTATGGTGAAGCGCAAGTGTTTGTCATGTCCATGGTAGATGTAAACGGCACGTTCTTGACTTGGTGCCAAATGACATGCTCAGCAGCGTACTACCTATGTTATTGCTTGACGGAGGCGATATCTGGATCTCCGGTCATTTTAGTCTCCTTTGGATGGCATCGTTATGAACACTTGTTCTTAGGTACGTCGGGGACCCGTTGGTTTCCGGTTTTCGTGTTCCCGTTTGAGTGCTTTGCTAGGAACTTCTCCGGACGTTTATTTGCGCGTACTGTCGAGGAGACGCGTTGCAGCTCACATGCAATCGTTCCGTCAGAGCAAAGCTGGCTGGCTATCGCAACGATGGTACGGACCGGAGCTCGTTTGTAATTCACAGGACACTACATGTTACCCTTAGTGTAGTGTAGCATTTAGGTCACTTAAGCGAACATCTAAAATTGGAAGGCGTTGTAAGATTCCTTCTCAACCGTAAATTCGAATGCAGGGTAACAGTTGCTTAGAGTTAAGAGTAGTTGTGATAATCATGTAGCGGCTATAGGAATGCACCTGGTGTATATGACCTTTTTATTATCTCTGTATGTATGCTGTCCAATCCGCTAAGTGTATGTAAATGGCGGACAAAAATACGCGAAATCGCTGCCTTCAGATTATCTTGCCGAAACGATGTTCTTTCTTACTCTTTTGACACTGGCCAGTTGTTCGTTGTGTACTTCAGTCTACAGTGTTTGAAATACTAGCAGTCCTGGTCGAGACTGGAAATCACTCTCTGCGCTTTCAAAGGACAGACGAGATAGGAAACAGAAGTGGTAGTCACTGAATGACAACTGGGATGCATGTTATAGTGTCGAAGGTGCGCAAAATGAAACAAGCTTGATCTCGGAACGGTTTGACAGAGAAGAGATGCATTGCATGCAGCGCACCGAAAGATCCAAAAACAGAACCACAGATAACGGAAAGTCAATTGATGTAGGATTAAAGGGCAAAATCAACATCCCATGATATTTAAACTAAGTGCAGATACCGGGATTAGTCTAGCTAAGAATCTTGTACCATACATCTTCTTTTGTGAAGGAACTCTTAATTGTCTCAAGATTATAAATCCTTTACACATGGTTGTGTTTGAAGTTAGGATTGTGCAAGCACGGCGGACGTTGTATGTGCAGTCCACGAAATTTTAGCAGAACCACCGTCCTGAATCTGTGTCTGCCAGTTTCGTGGAAGGGTGAAATCATTGTGCCCGGTTCAGAGCTATTTCGGTTAGTCTACGCCGAGTACACTATGATTCCTAACTTAGTCCGGATCGCATAGTAAGATAACTGTGAGTGATATTATTTGTGAACAAAATCTGTTTCACTTCACTCAGAGGACAACATAAGCAGGCAGCCAAAGACGAGAACGATAAACGGAACAGTCCAAAGCTTCTAGGCTACAACCGTCGCGGATTCGGTGTGCTGGCATGCGCAACATGTGGCCCAGCCGTCGGACCCTGGTGTGTGATATAATGGTGCTGAGCGGTTCACTCGCTCTTCCTGCACTAACTACGTGACGTCGAACACGCTCATTGCTCACGCGTTGCTCCCACCAGACATGAGCTAAGCTGCGAAGGCAGCGATAATCGAATATGACGAGCATCTTTATGTCTGTCGACCTGATGGGCCAGGTTTCACAACTATATAGGAGAGTTGAACGGACGGCTGCGTTGTAAACTCTGCCCTTGAGGGCGAGAGCAATGTCGCGTCTGCGTCACAGCTGGCGGAGATTGACAAAAGCACCTCGAGCTTTTGCTATACGGTTCGTAACCTCATCTTCAATCCCACGGGTGCTAATATAGCTGCCCAGGTACTTGAATTCCTGAACGACTTCCAACAGATCACCAAAAAGCGTTAGAGCAGAGTTGGGTCCCTGCCAATCTTGGAGAAGTACTTCGCATTTCGATGGAGCAAAGCATAGCCCAAAACGATTGACAGCCAGTGCTAATCGGTCCAGTGCTGCTTGGCATGTTTGGGAGTTGTCACAGATTGGGGCAATATCGTCCGCATACTCTAAGTCAAGAAGTCGCTCATCAGGAAGTAGCTCCACACCTTCTAGGTCGTGTCCAGCGAACGTTGTTTCCATGACTTCATCAATAGCGAAGTTAAAGAGAAAAGGTGACAGCAGGCAACCTTGTCTCACACCGCTGGTGGTACTGAAGGGTGGCGACAGTTTGCCATAAACCCTCACTCTGTCTCAACTATGCGCGTACAGCGCTTTGATGTTTCCATATTTATCAGGCACACCTTTCCTCAGCAGACAGTCCCAAAAGGCACGTCGATCGACTGAGTCGAAGTCAAGAAACACGACAACGGTGGGTCGCCAATAAACATGACGGTGCTTCAACAATTGACGCAATGTGAAGCTGTGGTCGATGCAGCTCCGACCTCGACGAAATCCGGCTTGCGCTTCACGAATCTGGCTTTCACGAGTGCCAGTCAGTCTGTGGAGAATGACAGAGGCAAGCAATTTAGAGGCAATCGAAATCAGACTGATCCCTCTACGATTGCCGCATTCCAAACGGGAGTTTCCCTTGAAAATTGGGGCGATGACGGAGCGGTTCCAGTATGTCGGGACCGTCTCCTGTTCCAAAAGTTTCACTAGCAACTCGTGTAAATCACCTATTAGAGCAGGTCCCCCAAAGTTGAAGAGGGATGGGGGAATTCTATCTGCCCCTGCGGCCTTATGCGATTTCAACAGCCTGATCTCACGTTTGACTTCTGCGCGTGAGGGCGGAACCAAAAAAACCAGCCCATGGAGAAGGGCGCTCAATGGCCGAAAAAGAAACCGATAACTCAGGTTGGTTAAATTGCCTTGCAAAGTGTTCAGCCCAACGCTCCAAGCATTTTGACAGGCTGTGGATCGGCTGCCCAATCTCCTCGCGTATGGTCTCGCTAACACCAGGTCTTTTGCTGCCTGTTTCCCGTATCAGACGAAATAACGTCCAATGATTGCCAACGGTAGCGGTTGTTTCCATCTCAGAGGAACGATGAGACCACCAGGTTTCGCTGTCTTTCTTCAGGCTAGCAACTAGATTTGCCCTGAGATTTTTGCGAGCCTCATTGTATTTGCTTCCAGCCAGAATACGTCGTCGAGCATCCATAAGTTCCAGAGACTGTGTAGAGACCCAATGTCTGGTTTGGCAATTTGCTTTGCCACATGAAGACGTGCCTTCTAACAGTAACGTTTGACGAATGTGACCAGTGATCTTCGACGGTGTTTGGTGGGCGCTTACTCAGTCCAGATGTCAGTGCATTTTGATACACATTCAGAACACCTGGCTTCGCCAGATGTCTGGTGTCAATCCGTTCACATCGGCGTTGCGCACATCCACCGAAACGCACCCGGAGGTCGGCGCAGACAAGTGCGTGTTCAGAGTCCAGACTCGTGCTCCAAATCGAGCGACAGTTTTGGACACAGCCTCTCCAGCGGTAACTGATCACGATATGACCGATTTACGTCTATGGCTGGCCCGAGGCTGGTGGCCGCCAAGTCACGCTTCTGCGGGTGCTCGCCGGAAAGAGGCGAGCACCTTCACACAGCTGTAGCAATCGCTCACCATTATCATTACGGGATCCTACACCATGTTGGCCGCCCAGAAGAAGCTCCTCAGAGGACAATTTTTTGACTTGGGCGTTTAGATCGCCAACCAACACCACAGTATCCGTGCTTCTTCTGTAAAGAAGGTGCTCGTGAAGTTGCTGATAGAAATCATCTTTTACCGAATCAGTGCTACAGTTTGTAGGGGCTTAGGCCGCAATGACAAACAGGCACCGTTTGTCTCCGTGCGACTTCGTAGCACGGAACGAACCAGCTAATCTAACGGCATACATCCTACCGTTTACTGGGATCCAATCGATCAGGTCAGCTTCAGCCCGGGGACTCAAAACAATGCTGACGCCAACTTGACCGGCATTTGAAGCTGCATCATCATCAGACAGGCGCAATGAGAATGTGCCGCCTGTGTCGCATGTGGGGGATTGCATAGTAACCACGGAGCTCCAAATCTTGCAGGCGGGTTTCTGATGAACAGCAAATATCGATCGATAAGGTCCGTAGTGTGCGGGCAAGTGCTGCCTGGTGGCCATTCTGAAGCAAAGTGCGCACGTTGAGGCATGCCAGTCTTAGCGAGACACGAGGACTCCAAAGGGAAACGGATGAATTGACGTTGTCCGTTTGGTTGAGCATGAAATCTTCGAATGGAATGGAGCGACGCCCCGCGACTGTGTCATTAGAAACTAGAAGACAAGCGACTACCGAAGAAAGCTAAGTGAGGGCCAAGAATTAGGGGATTGAAAATGGGGGGATAAAAGTAAAGTTGGAGTGGGACGATAAGGATGAAGAAGCGGAAGAAGGGGGATAAGAAGGCGTCTAAACCCGGCTTGACTCTCTTCCTTAATAGGCCAACATTGTACAAAAATTGTCCGTCAACACACGTGATTAGGCATGGGCCGGCTGTTGCTGTGCCAGAGACTTGAGAACCTGACACTCCGGGTCATCTCGCAGCTGCAGCGAGTTGGTGAACGAGCTGTCTGGAAATCAGCACAGATGCGTACCGGGTCTAAGCTGCGGCACGTCACTGGATCGTTAGCGCGAATCCCTGCAACGTATGACTCCCTGCTTGCTGGGATAGTCAGAGTGCATTAGCACTCGTGTTCGTCACCAATACGTGCTTTTAGCCCAGGAGACTTTGCCGTGCAACTACTGCATGTATTCAGTGCTTATTTGATTTCTATATCCTGTACTCTGGTAGCATCTGAATTCCTCAATAACTGATCTTACCCACAGTTCTTTGGCTTCTACCACATCCGGATGCTCGTTGCCTACATCTGCTTGTTAGGGATGTGCAGGGACGTGGCAGCGGGTAAAGACTGTAGGAGGGGGGGGCG
>CALYDF020001825.1:0-112580 GCA_944474145.2 Dicrocoelium dendriticum
AGCAGACACTTCTGGGCCAGTTACGTGAAGTGAGCAGGAGTAAGAAATGAAACTGAATCCAAGACGAACAAGGTAGGTAAGCAATCATAATACCACGGCATTTGTGGAATGAGAGAAAAGAAGATTGAAAGATGATGAGATATCAGTTAGGAGCAATGTGACCTTTGGTATTGCCAACATAGGTCATCGAGATAACGCATGAAACCCTTCACCTTTATTTGTCTAACAACGTGATGTGGAAGAGCGATTTGCTGCAACGTTCACGCTTTGTTTCCGCTGCAAAACCCCTTCAATCCGTAGCCTTATTGTTCGATCCAGTTAATAGCAAATAACGTTCCGCAATTACTCCACGTTAGGTCCCGGTAAACGTTATTTGTGTTCTTTTATTCCGCATTGATCATCATTGAACGATGTCACGCAACGTCTAGCTGCATGCGTTCACGTAAAAGGCTGAACGAATTGGTCAACAGCCACACACTCTCCCCATTACGATCAAGTAGGCACAGATCAGCGTTTGTTTTTTCCATGTCCATTTGTAAGCTGCTATCCGCTGGCTTTCCTAACACAAAAACCACCAACGATAAATCATATTTACTGCCTATACAACGGCAGTAACGCAAGCAAATAATTTTCTAGCCCTCGTGGGGTTGTTCTATAATGGGACAACTAAATCGCGGAAGCGACGCGAGCATACGAAATACATTTCTTGGGATCCACAGGGCTACTGCGGGTGCACAAATGTTTACCTCTCGCAGCGTATAAGACGCGCCCTGACCCGATACAACGATAGAGTCAGAAAAGCACTGGTTTACAGACGATAATTTTACTAACAGCGGAATATGTTACAAATCGACCAAATGAACAGGACGTCCGTAATTCTCCCTGACATGTTCGACTATTCGTGCTTCCGTGCTTCCGGTTGACTTTGATTTCCAATTCCGTCTTCAAGCGGGGTTAAAGTCTTACAGTCTTGGACGGTGGACAACAATGGTCGGTGTTTGACACGAAGATGGGTACAACCAACGGATAGAGTCAGTTCACTTGCTAAGAGCCAGTTAACGCGTTGCACACCACTGTCCCTTGTTAGTTCGTCCGCCTGTGAGTGGGACCATGCTGTAATCAAATCAAGAAGAAAGATATGTCAACACCCGGTCGACCGATGACAACAGCCCTTGCCCAACACTTTATTTTGCGCTGTATAACGATTATGTTAAAGGCACTCAAGTGCAAGTTATTTGTGACTCATCAGAAATTGCACAAGACTTTTCCAAGGCAGTTGATGAAGCCATCCACTCCGTTCTGCTACAAAAGATCAGTGCGTACGGTAACAATGGTTCCCTGCTCACCTGGTTGCAAGTTTACTTCCATTGTGACGGCTAGTGTGTCTCCAGTGGTATGTCACAAGGATCCGTCCTTGGCCCACTACTATTTTTAGTGTACCCAAATGATCTCCCAGAAAATATTCACTCGCCCTGAAGTTAATTTTAATGCCACGCTTGGAAGTTTCGGAGGGAGTACTTGTAAAGCGAATCAACCGACGGGAAAGATTGGTCCAGATCTGTCCTGGCTATTTCATCCCGCTACGTTACCTAGTCTCCGCGATCATCCGCGGAAACTGCACTACCCACCATCTGATCCGATTTGGGCAGAAACGCGTTTATCGCGTACAGTTAAAGAGTGCCATAACTCGCTACCAGATCACCGCTAACGGAATCTACGGTGAATGGTTTCGTGAGTCACCTCGATGCTCTTTGGTGGCATCACCAAGCCTTCCCTTTCTACTAACTGATTTGTCATCATTAATTGAATGTTCCGAGTGCAATGAGGTTATAGTTTTTGCTTCATCCACGTCTCGAAACACTACGTCAACTCATGCTACAACGACCCGCTTAAGGGGAACATTCACGGGATATGCCTATCTTGCTGTTCCCATTTGAACTTGTCTGGCATGCGCCATGCGGAGCAGTTCATCACCTGCGTAGGCATCACTAATTCAAAATGTCAAGGCGAATTGGTGGAACCGGCTTTCTTAACACCAACAACGACAAGGGATAAATCATATTTACCGACTATGCAACGGTAGTTACGCGCGCAACGATTATTCTAGCTCTCGCAGGTTTGCTCTACAACGCGACACGGAAAACAAATCTGTGCTCCACATGGCTACTGCGGGTGCACAACTAGCTACTTACTGTAGCGTACACAATGTACCCTGACCCAATACAACAATGCAGTTATTAAAGCACTCGTTTACAAACAGTAAATTTACTAGCAACAGATTATGTTACAAATCGACTAAGTGTACAATACGTCCGTAATTTTTTCTGGCGTGTTCGACCATTCGTTCACAGTGTTCAGACGTAATCAAGGCCGGTGCTTCTGACACCGCACACTCGAGAATACGGAGCCGCCGCTCTGTTTTACTTACAAGTCCTTGAGGGTCCCCCCGGAGCATTTCGGCATATCTTCCCCTCATCCCCTGTTTGACGTGTGCCTTTATAATGCTCCAGATTCCTTCGATGGGGTTGAGTGCTTGAGAGTATGTTGCAAGACGTAGAAGTCTCTCAGAGCGATAACGGTCCTCCGAAAACACTTGCTCCAGGTTCGTGTGACAGGGTGTGTTGTCGCAAACCACAACGCAACCTCGCACAAACGTTGTTCCGTTGGTATCGAGAACTTCCCGCAGTCACCCAGAGCACCGCTGCTTGTTTTAGCCATCTCTCAAGATTGTACATTTATCAAGCCATTTTTCGTCATGGCACCGACAAGGTGCACATTTGGTCCACGGCTCTTCGCCACCGTACATTGCGCTCGACTGCCACGTAGAGACCGGCCCCTGGTGCGACCACAAAATTGGTTGAAATTTGTTTCGTTGATCCACACAGGTTGCCTCCCTTCGACCTCATAATACATGAACTGCAGTACGAACGATCTGCGTCCCTTTTTTTCTCCAAGGTGTTCATGGATTCTGCTATGGTGTGCAGTTTTTTCCTAGTTATCAGTCTTCCGTCCAAATACCTTGTGACAGTGCTATGACTGACTTCTATTTCGAATTCCGCCTTTAAACGCAAGCGAAGGAGTTCGAGAGTAATTGTTGGCTCCGCAGAAACCCACTCCACCAGCGAATCTACGTGGCTTTCCCCAAGTACCATGCGACGACCTCCTCCGTGCGGTCGTATTGATTCCGTGGATTCGTGCGATCGAATCCAATTGCGGCACGTTTTCACCCTCACAAGCAGAGTACGAGAAACCTGCCTCCAATCTTCTCCTTCCTCGTACGCTTTCATTTTGACTTTTTTCACCTCTATGGAGTTATAGTCCTCTTCGGAGCATAGTGTTTACGATGACAAGCAAACTGCTAATGTATTTGGCTGCGGCTCGTTTTCCTATTTCCCTACCCTCCAATCGTCTGTGCGTTTGGGGTGCGCTGATTGGTTACATGCCCTTCTGTGGGTAGAGGAACACAGTCGCACATGGTGTCACCCCCGTCCACTGTGCACAGAGGTGTGTGAGCTCATGTTTCGGTTGCGGCGTCTCAATTGCGTCCATGCCACCGATATGCGTCTGAGGTCCTATTTGCTGATGGCGCTTGGCCAATGAAACAACCCCTACAAAGCCAGAGAGTGATTCATTTCCGCATACCGTAGACTCAAAATGATTGCCCCGGAGGAGCAACCCTGTTGACCCCCAGGCCTAAATGTTTTGCCCGAATGTCCAACTTTAATGGAAAAATGTGTAGATGGTTGACTTAGACCCCAGTGTTTTGCCTGTCCCAGAACTTTGTGATTTGCTTCCATTAATCACTCTCACCTTTTGAGTTTCTAATTGTCTGCCCACTTGAACTCTGTTACACCATGAACTAGTTTCTCATTCTTCTCCACCTTCTTATTTTAACGTGGCGCACGTGGAGCAGTTTTCGACCTCGGGATTTCTGCCTATGGTTTGATTGGCAAATTTCAAATACTAACGGAATATTTCACCAGATTAAGGCTTGGGAGGAGAATATCATTCATGTTTCATGTGTCAACCAATATTTCTGGCAATAATCGAGATTCCGCTACTTGAAAAGTTGCTGAAATTAGCGAAATTTTCGTATGACTGCTAAGAAGGACAGCCAGTCCGCGTTGGCAGCTAATAATAAACCAATAGCTTCGCTCCTCTAATTGTCTTCTATTTAAAAGTTTGCTAATGAGTTCTGGGACATTTGGACAAATCGCCTGTTTCGCCTATCGGTTGCGTAGTAACGAATTTTGTAGATATTTGTTGTGTTGTATTTATTGTGGAAACAGGTGCAGCCGTACGCAAGGTTGTTTATATGCAACAATGTTAGTCGTCCCATCTTCATTTGTCAATTGTTGTTGCCTATCAAATAACGGAGGTGTTACTCCAATTATTGTACCACTCTTATTGGCATGCAACATTTCTCAAATCATTGAAGACCTTTCAAAGTTCCTGTCGTCATTGCTGTTTTTCCTAGTGAAGTTGGTTTAGCGCCAGAATATGTGACATTTGTGCTGGCGTATTTATATATTTTTACAATGATATCGTTGGGGATACCTAATACACTAATCCGTAATTCGAGTTCAGCGATTTTCACCCCACTACCATGGCACGTTCCTTTTGCTCGGATGGCGAAACAGCCATTATTTCGCACCGCGTTACAAGGGTTTGAACAATCCTAAACAAAGGACTGAACGTGCATCACAGGATTACTAAAGAGTTGTCAGTACGCTGCTCTATCCGCTTAATTTAAGTTCGTTTCATAATAGGATTTAGCTGCTTGCGACCAGATGATCACTTGATCATCTATTTTGAACTGGCTTGTTTTCACATGTTTACCCTGCAGCAAACCTCTCCTGGCCATTGGTCAATGCTCGTAAGCACTCTGGTTACATGAATATTTTTCCATGTTAACATTTACCCCAGCCAGCTTGAATTGCCGCGGTTCCAGCGGGTTTGTTATTGGTGCGTCACTTATAGCACCGGCTTATCAAATCACGTGAATATTTGCAGAAACACGGATGAATTATCTCAGTGTTAGACGCAGGGCGACATGGCAACCATCAGCTAGGCTGAATGGCGTTGCACATTTATATATGATATATTGTCTATTAACCTTGAAAGAACTCTGCCAAAGCGAATCCCTACCTCACTTAAGGAACTCAAAAAGCATGGTTACACTCGTAGGTCTAAACGAATGCGTTGCGGAAGACGTCAATTGTTTGCTGCGTGTTGTTGAACCTGAAACAAAAACATAGGTCCCATTGAATGGAGGTCGGCTATCCGTATCGATTGAGCACAATTCCGAAGACGTGGGGCAAAGGGAGGTGAACAAGCCCAGTTAACGTAAGCAAAAATTATACGGCCGACACGCTAGTGTTTTACTCCAAATTGAACAGATAAATTCTGTCGCAATGTTAGAACCCATTTTCAGAACTTGCATTTAATTATGAGTCCAATGTTGGAACTGATTTATGCTATTCACATTAAATGAGAGAGCTGACCCGTTCTGTGTAGAGTAATCACAATATCATTCTCCACAGATGCCTTCCTACAATTCTCGGTTGCGTGTGTTTGACGGAATCAAATGTGGAAGCGTTATACTCTCACAGCTTTCTCATCATTCCCGCATTCCTCAAAACGGCATTGTCTCCAATAGCAATACGATGACGATGGTGTACACAGAGACAGTATCTGAAAGTGCCTTAACCAATATTGATGCCTATTTTGCAGAGAGTAAGTGTCTTTCCATTCACCTGCATCGCTCTCTCTAAATAGCAGTTGCGAGTTTTCATTCGTGTAGACCATTTACCTTTTTTGCGTCATTTTCACTTGTCGCACTTTTCCATTCAAAGACGTCATTTTGAGTGTGCGATGAACGTGGATCGTCCTGCTTACATTATATGAGTAGGTTTTCGGCCAATCTGCCATACAAATGGGTCGATCGAGTGTTATATTTCGCACCCAAAGGCTCATACCATGCAACCAAGCTTTTGTGAATCTTTGAACATTCAATGTTTAATACTCAAGTTAAGTGGTTATTTAGGGATATAATATCCGACGCTTAACGTATCCGCCTAAGAGTTTGGATTGGTGTTCCAGACAGAAAAGGCGAACCAATAAATGAGGACCAGAATTTAAGGATAAATTTTCCGGTGAAATATTTGTCCTTTCAAGTTAGAAGAATATAAGGACTTTAGTTTTTCTAGAAAAATATTGCGTGGACTGGTATATTTCGTTTTCATGAATTAACATCATCATCATCGTCATCATTATACACGTTAGCTAGAGTTGGGAAACGCACCAGCTATTGTGCCGCACTAACAAAGGAAAAGGAAAATAAATACGACAGTTGCATGCCAGCTGATCTACCAGCAACGGATAGGCATTGTCCCGGAAATCTACTATCCAAGTACTAGGCAAAAACGAAAAGTATTTTGTAAAATGATATTACGCTACTCGGGAATATAGATGAAAATCATCTGTTAATCAACCATAAGTTCACCAAAGAAACCATAATGGCATCCACAAAATCTCTTGGCGAAATCTGTCGCTGTGCATAAAGCAAATAAAAAAATAAATGAATCAGCTGTTTGACGTATTTGGAACATGGAAGATGAAATCACCTCTCTGTCATGACTGCCAAATCTGATTTTCTTATTTTACAAACCAGTGTTTTCACAGAGCGAAACTTTTAGGGGCTGGAAATAAATGTGCCCAAGAGATCAGAAACATTCTGTAAGAGTACAATACTTTCATGCCGTTTTTTATTAGCTTTAGGGTTGGTGCCGGTTGGTAGCCGGTGGTGGCAGTTAAGAGTAATAGCGCGGGGTTTAATGATCCACCGAGACAACATCAAACATAACTGAGATGAAGCATTAAAAATGTATGCCCATCTCACCAATTTGTGTGAAACTGGACAATAATATAATAGAAACCAATGTATTAACTGTTTATAATGCTCGCCCAATAATTGCAGGGATAAATTGGCATAGCGCATGTGAATAAGAATATGGGCACTAAAGAAGTCTATTTTGATTTATTTGTAATATAACTTGTTTTATTTCGTACGGACCACAGGTTACTGTGGAAGTCTAAAATGCTCATGTTATGTTAATTGATTTCGAAGCTACGAAAAGAAAGAACTAAGACAACAACAAAACTGAAAGCTGCATATATTTCTTATATCAAGATGACAGCAACGAAATGTTAGTTAAATCTTAGTAAAAATATATGACCACTTGCAATCATCTTCTAAGGATTTTGGGACCTGCATCGCCATGAATGGGCATTCATCCCGCCCTAAGATTGTCCTGTGCGCCTGTAAAAATATTACAGGAAAAGTAATGAAATTAGGTGCGCAAGTACTTAGAACGATAGCAATTGCAGGGAAATAGATGAACTTGTGTACATAGGTATATGTGAGTAGATATGCTCTGACCAACATCAATAAGAGGAAGGTACAGCCAAAACGCGTTTTTGCTTTTTTACTTATATTTGCATTTCAATGCACGATTTTCCAAAATCAAATAAGAAGATATGTAATATTTTAGCAGGATGTACTGAATTCTAGTATTTCGATTTCTCTCATTAACCGTTTACATGCATAACGTGAAATTATCTCGTCCCGTCCAAATGGGAAGCAATGTGTAATCGAACAATGGAACCAGGGTTTATTAAGGGTAAACAAAGCAATGCCTAACAAGTCCCGTAGCTAGGAAATTATTGCGAAAATTAACTGCATGATAAAGTGAAAAGCTTTGTGGTAGACTTTTCATGGATTTATGTGGAATAGCGGAGATGTTCTCGTATTAAACGTATAAATCCATTTGTTAGGCGTTTGGCAGGACACCATTTGATCGCGTTTTGTAGCCCCTGACTAAAAAGTCATAAAATGATGTAAGACAATGCATCGTCGACGCGCATTTTAAATATCGCCAAATTGGGAGCAGAGACGACATAATTAGGGAGGGAGTTTCAAAGCTGACAAACGCGGAGGGAAAAGAAATTGCTACGGCATTTAATCCGGCTACACTGAATTGTCAGTTTCAAAGGATGATCTCTTAGGCTAGTGTTGTGGTTTAATTCCATCATCGGACGGTAAATATGGTTTGGGTTCCTCACAATTTGTTTAACCATTATGAGATCACCCTTCAAAAGCCGATATAGACTGCTGTACATTCTTAGAGATTTTAGTCAAAGCTGATAGGACAGATGAAAGAAGCCAGTGTAGTTCTTGGTTGCCCTTCCTTGAGGAGTCTCGAGAGCAATGAGATCCTGTTTCTGCCTCGGCTGACACGCCTGAATAGAATATTCCACGTGAGGTCGCACGTAGGCGTTAAGATTTTGGGGAAAGATTGAGGGTTCAAACCTACTGAAAGCTCTGCGAAGAGGGCCGAATTGTGATTGCCGGTTCTGGTCGCCTTCTCTGCCTATTTTGTACAACGGGGATCTTCCTGTACCAATACACCCAGGTCACGCTCCTTAGAGACCTACTCCAAGGTGTGGTCTCCAAACTTGTAAGCGCTCACCAGCTAGTGACTCAGATGTATTATCTTGCACTTAGCTATGTTCAATTGAAGCATGTTCCTCTTTGACCATTCGTAAATGCAATCTAGGTCATGTTGGAGCAGATGGTGATCTGGCTTGTTACTAATCGCCCGCCATATCTTGACGTCAGCCGAAAAGCAGGAAATTTGAGGAGAAAACTGATGCCAGGCCTTTGATAAACACCAGCACTGCGACTTGTGAAACACCACATTCCACATCAATTGGTTTAGAGAGTATTCCCCTGACACTTAATTGAGGTTTCCGTTAATGAAGGAACTTGCCAAACCAAACACGTACAGGATCTCCAATTCCATAACTCTGTAGGCCTTGAAGTAGGATGCGGTGATCAAAGCGTTCGAAAGCTTTGGAGAAGTCCAGATAGATGAAGTTAACTCCGACCCCATCATCGGCCACTTCCTTCCAACTACCTCGTGCAATAAGTGGGTTGGTGGTGTATGACAGGTTTTGAAGGAAGCCATGCTGTTCCGGTACCAAGATGTATTTTTCCATTTCGTAAATTAAATCCTCAGCAACGACTGCTTCCATCACTTGTAAGGTACTTCGCTTCAAGGGAAAACAAACAATCGCTTCACTAAAGTAAGGAAAACTAGTCATAATTACTGTCTGCTCGCATAAATCGGGATTTCACGGTTGATTAGCTGAGCCTCGGCAAACTAAAGCAATCGGGCATTGCTGTGCAAGTTAATCTTTTAAACGTATTACGAAGAACTTGACACGTAGTATAGTCCAGGAGGGGCTTCGCATTGGAGCTAGGCCGCAGCTTCGGTTCGTTAGCGAGCATGTTTCTTGGAATTTGCTCTGAAATCCTAGCGGATGGACGCCTCCCAGTTCAGCCAAAGTACTTGCTACTACAAAAACGGTGGAGGTGATAAACACAGGATGCGATACCTTAAGGGTCTGTGTTGTCCAAGTGCTATAACACCTGTTCGGCCGCATACTAACAGTTGTCGACTGACTGGTGGCGTCTGCGCCAAAATATCCCACCACTTTGCTCCCTTGAAATTTATCACGCGGCCAAACCGGTGTTATAGCACCAAGGTAAGAAGTTGCTCTGTAGACCCAACACAGACAAGCCACACCTTCATTTGAACGCCACTAGCTTTTATCCCTTATAATATACTTGCGGTTGGAAGAATGTTGGCCTTACTGAGAGAAGTCTGTCCACTAATATTTCCGAGCAAATTCTATGAAACCTGTACGCTCACGGTCCCAAACTGCTGGACATTCCTAATGCGAAATACATCCTAAGTCTAGGTGTCAGCTTCCTCGTGATTCGTTTAAAGTAATATATCTACAGATATATATATATACACCATTGCTTCAATTTGCCGTGGATTCAACAATTTGGCAGCGGAATCCCAATTTATGTAAGTAGGCTGTATTTATGACCAATCTCGTCTTGGTAAGTTTATTGATCGAGTATCCTTGGACCATATGACCTTGCAAAATGCTTCCATTTGTCAAGCAATGCGATATTTGCACGGATGTATATTAACAGCTAACGAGAACGCGCGCAAGAGCTGCATTCAGTGTATCCTGTAAAATCGTTTTATTCTTGCTGTTTTGACATCTAGCTAATAATTAGAAAGGGATAGATGTTTGCATATAGTTAGCACGTGGCATATCGTCTAACGCCAACGGAACTCCACAACATATTGACATTTACTATATGCAGAAGGAGATAGCTAAACACAGTTAAACAACTATTATTGAAATAGAACCCCACATGTCTTTATTAGGTGATATTCTTAGCCATGCCTGGCAGATGATTCAGTCAGTGCTACCGATGACACTCCTGAAATATATGATGAATCTCATATTAAAGCAGCTAATCCAAGGGTAAAGACGCTAATGGAGAAAGTGTGCTGAAGATCAGAATTTGTTTTAAAAGAGAAATATGTTGGTATATTCAATATGCCGTCTCAATTTATAGCAAAATTGATGCAGAGACTCCTTAGGTGCAACAGTAAAGAGAGATAGAAAGAAATAATATTTGCGCGAATCCAGTCATCAAAAAATAAAAGGTTAGGTTACAAAATAAATAGCGAAAGCATAAGAAAAAAGGAAGCAAATAGGATCGCTTAAGTGCCTGAAGAGCACAGAGAGGTAAAACTTGTACAGGTGACCTCAAATGAGAATGGTCTATGTCAGCAGGCAAATGGTAATGATAAGTATTAATACAAGCGTTTTGGTTACGCGCTTGCTTACGTAATAGAATTGAAGCCACTGAGGTGAATCCACAGATAGCAGTGATGAATTTGCTTGATGTTGCAAACAAAGCTTTAAACTAAAGGCTTTGCACTTATTCGCTTTCAAAACACTAGTTAAATTAGATTGTGTTTTTACAAGCTCTATTATTTTGAGTTATAACAAAACCATTTCATGTGCTGATTTTCCCTAATCCCAGTGATTGTTGCGTATACCATAATGATACGACACTTCTTATTATGGGAGCGAATAAACGTCTAATAAATTGTCATGTTCTTTGTTAGAAAATCATTTTGCCTCTCCCGGGCTGATGATAATATCGTATGATTCCGGTGAAACAGTAGGCGCAAGCCATCCTACTTTAGCTACTATATGACCTTACGTAATTCCAAAAATTACCATATCCGGAAAAGCTGTCATTCAAGTATGTGCTTTATCCATCCATATATTGTACATTTTCAAATACAGTGATATATGTCCAGGCCGTTGTTGATGGACAGGTGCGGATAACTCGGGCTGTTGACAGTGCCCTCGAATGTCAACAACATCTATTAATCCATGCCAGATTTATAGGTATAAGGTCGGTGATAGTTCACCATGGTCCATTCTCCGTCAGTCGGCAATGGATAGTCTGGAATTGCACCAGACTCGGGCGTTTTGTCCTTTTGTTTCATAACGTTGGTGCGTATTCGAGCAGACCCCTGCTAGTTTCCGCCCGCCTGTATTCCGGATACCAAGAGCTCGTGTAACTTCGCAATGGGGGACAGTCGCGGACTTGAATCATTGGCTGTTGACTATGGTATAGACTGGCTTTCATTCAACCGCAATGCCAGTAACGAACTGGCGCGTGGGGCTAACTGTTGCCCATTGCACATTTCAACAAACGTACGGCACTTGAAGACGAGCAGGCTATAACCCATTCCATGTTTAATTATTTAGTTTGGAGGCCGTCACCCATGGCTAAGTGTCACTAGCTGCTGGCATCCGGAAGTCGAGGGGGTTGGGATCAGCCAGGGTACCACTTGAAGGCGCACCACTGACGAGACTCAGAACATCATAACACCGGCGGCTGATGCACTTCCAGTCTAGCCAAAGCCTGAGGACTAAGGTTGTGTGCTGATGAACATTCTTTCCCACCACACATTAATAATTCTTACACCGAAAGCTTTTCAATCTCCACTTGGGAATCGTACATACCAAAGTCCTATGAAGAGAGCTTGTTTCCGCTAATTCGGCAAGACGAAAACTACAGCGTCGTATTGCAGTGCCTGAGACGCACGCGGTACTACGTCCTTCATTAGGTGTTTTAGGCAGTCACGAACCGGAAATAAATGCTATTTGGCTGGCCGAAAACATGGCTAATCTAACTAAGTCCGAATAAACGAACATTCCAAGAACTAAAAAAATATAATAAAGCGGTAACCGTAGAACATACCCAGAATATTTTGAGGAATATATAAAACCAGGAAGAATTATAATACTTAAATATAACCGCACAACATACAATAACCAACGCGTTCAAGGAAACAACAAGACAGCAAACATAAGTAGGAAAATGGGGATTTAAATTGTCTTAAATTAGTCGGAATGAAGTATGTCACAACTGGATGATAGAAGCTAGGTACAACTGGAAGCATAATAACATTTGCGTGACGGAGAAAAATCCAGCGCCATTTTCAACACATATGCAATCTACGAAACAAGTAAAACTCACAAAGAAAAGCAAAGTAACTACCTGCTTTTTGCACCCAAAATATATTCTCTATTTAGTTAAATAAATACGCTTGTCATCAACAAATTAAAAGAAGCGTGAGGAAAAACCGACTTCCCATAAAAGCTAAAATGTTGTAGTCCATTAATGTAAGCTGGATCAAAAATGTCGTATGTTAGTAACATTTGGAAAGATTTCTTCTTCCCACCTTAGTGCAGGTTGGGCAATGTTAATAATCGCCACCCATAAAAGCACCTAAATGACATGATTCATGTGATCTATCAAAGAGAAATTGGAACCGAATTTCCATCAATTTTACTACATACACCCACCGTTGCACAAGCATTTTTGAGAAGAGTACTTCATTACCTTACGAATTGTGAACGAAAGCAAAATTGCACATTTGTTAAAGTCAGCAGCATCGCCACAGATATTTTATACGGATGCAACTAACTGTTATCAAACCAATCGAAATTATCAACGTCGTTATTTTAAGGTGCAGGGTGATTTGGTACATTTCGACAACGGCAAGCATCAGCTTGGGAAAGATTTATTCAAAGCTAAATTTCGAGTCGGGACAGCCGGCAACCAATGAAATTTGCCTTTATTACCATGGATTAAAAAGCCCCATGACCCGCGTTTGATATTGGCAACGATGGAGTTGTTTACAAAACCACTACCACCAAAAAACATAATCATCCTTGCATACGCGCGAACAAACTTTAGCGTTTAATCCGTAAAAAACAACTTCTACCGCCAACTGACCCAGCACCTTCGCCACAGAAGAAGCACGAACACTGTTGTGCTGGCGGGGAATCTGAAAGCACAATTTGGAAATTGTCCACTGATGAAATGCATCTTGGCGGCCAACATGGTGTAGGCTCCCGTAATGATAACGGTGAGCGGTTACTTCATTTGTGTGGAGATGCCCGCTTATTTCTTGCGAGCATTTACTTCCGACACAACACCTTCCGGAGGTGACTTGGCGCCCAGCAGCCTCGAACAAGCCCTGAACGCAGATCGATCACATTGCTATCAATTACCGCTGGAGAAGCTGCATTCAGAACTGTCGCTCAATTTGGAGCAAATGTGTGGTCACCGATCATGCACATGCGTCATGGTAGACTTCCACGACGAATCTGTGAGCGCATTGACAACAGCCAACCGATAAAGCTGGTTGTACTGAATCAGTATCGAAGTACTCTGACATGCGAGTTGAGTATGCTCTCACAGGAGACAACTGATGGTCACTGGTCACATATACACCAGATCTTACTCGAAGCAGGCAAATCCTCATGTGGTATGTCTAATCACCAACATGGATATTGGGTCTTTTCGCTGTCTCTGGAACTTATCGACGCTCGCCTCCATAGCCTGGCTGGAAGCGAATACATTGAGACTAGGAACGAACTCCGGGAAAGGCTACGTGCTAGCCTGAAGAGAGACTGCGAAAGTTGGTGGTCTCATTTTGCGTCAGGGATGGAAGTGGTCGCTGCCCTTCGCAAACCTCGCAAGTTATTCCGTCTGATACGGGAAACGGGTAGCAGGAGACCTAGTGTTAGTGAAACTATACGTGACCGGATTGGACAGCCTATCCACAATTTGTTAAAACGTTTGAAGCGTTGGGTTGAGCTTTTTGAAAGGCAATTTAATCTGCTAGAATTGTTCGATTCTTCGCCGGCCAGTGATCGCCCTGCTCCGTGGGCTGTCCATTTGGATCCACCCTTTCACTCAGAAGCTTAACGTGAGATGGGAATGTTAACTTAACATAAAGCCGCGGGACGGGAGGAGCTTACTCCAGCTCTCTTCAAATTAGGAGGCGCTGCTCTTGTTGCTGCTTTACAGGAGTTACCAGTGAAACTGTGGGAGCAGGAGACTACCCTAACCGACTGGAGCCGCTTCGTTATTGTTCCTATTTTCAAAGGCGGCTGGCGCGCAGAATGCGGCAGCTATAGAGGCATCAGTCTGATCTCTATTGCCTCCAAATTACTCGCCTCCATAATTCTTCACAGATTGACTGGCGCTCCTGAAATCCAGATTCGTGAGGAGCAAGTCGGATTTCGTCATGGTCGTGGCTGCATCGACCACAACTTTACCTTGCGTCAGTTGTTGGAGCACCTTCACACATATTGGCGGCCCACCCTAGTCGAGTTCCTCGACATCAACGATGACTTCGATTCAGTTGATGGATGCGACCTTTGGAATTGTCTACTCAGGATATGTGTGCCAGAGAAATATGTAAATATTATCCAAGCATTTTACGTGCGTAGCACAAGGAAGGTGTTGGCTTACGGCAAGCTGTCGCCATCTTTCAATATCTCCAGCCATGTGAGACAAGGATGTCCGCTGTCACCTTTCCTCTTCAACTTCGCTATTAAAAAGTTCATGGAGTTTGCATTTACAGGACATGACTTGGAAGGTTTGGAGCTACTCCCAGGAGAACGACTTCTTGACTCGAAGTATACAGACGACATTGCCCTCATTTGTGACAGCTCCCAGACGTGCCAAGCCCTGCTGGACAGATAGACACGAACGGTCAGCCGCTTTGGGCTTTGCTTTGCACCATCAAAATGCAAAGCGTTCCTCCAAGATTGGCAGGGCTCGCCTCCTGCACTGACCCTTGTTGGTGATCAGCTAGAAGTTGTTCGGAAATTCAAATACCTGGGAAGTTGTATCAGCGTCTGCGGGATCGAAGACGAGATCGCGAACTGTATAGCAAAAGCTCGATGTGCTTTTGATAACTTTCGCCACCTATGGCGGCGGCGCGACATTACTTTCGCCCTGAAGGTTACAGTTTACAATGCAGCGCTAGGTTCGACCTTACTGTACAGTTGCGAAACCTGGCCCCTAAGATAGGCGGACATGTAGCGGCCAGTTACGATCGACCATCGATGCCTTCGAAGTTTGGCTCACATGTAGTGGGAACACCGATTGATTAACTACCGTGTTCGGCGTCTTGTTTACGGCACAGGAAAAGGGACTGAACCGCTGAGCACCGTCATTTCACGCACAAGGCTCCGATGCCTGGGCCATGTGACGCATGCCAGCCAACCGACTTCCACGACGTGCGTTGTTTGCTCACCAGGGATGTAGAAAGAAGAAGAGGAGGGGTGGCTAATCGATGACTTGTTCCAGAGGAAGGAAGGCCCTCACTTAGGAAGTGGCCTCGGTTGGAGATTCACGGCTCCCTGGTTGGGGTGCAACAGATTACGAACACGTTTGCTGGATACACTCGATGACACGGCAAGGAAGTGACCATTGTGGCTTTCTTGTTGTGAGCTTTTTTTGTCACACACCATCACTTCTAGCCTCCCCCACCATCTACGTATTTTGCGTAACTGCATGGGCGGAAGTGCCTTAGATTGATCAAAGTGAAAGGTCATACATAAATTGTAGGACGCAAAGCAAACAGTAGAGCGCCATAATGGTATTAGTAGACCCAACCGTTGCCACATATCAGCTGGTGATAAAGAGATATATATCCCATGGAAATGGCTAAAACATTAGGCGTATGTCATTCTCAGCGGCCGCACTATCGCTTTGCTGTAGTCGCCTGTAATCACCGGTAAAATTCTGCTATGGTAGATACGACACTGACGAAAACGCGTTTAGGGATACTTGTGAAATTACATAGCATCTAGCGCCGATTTTACCACAAATGTAATCTATGAAACTCGTAACAAGGACTCAGTTATACGTCATCTCCAACAAGTCTTTTTCACCAAAATATTAATACATTTGTCATCAGACGGAAGAAAAATAGCGTAAGGAGAATGCGGTTTCCCATGGATCCTAAGGAGATGAAGTCCATTAAGTCAAGCCGTATCAAATTACTTGTTTTGTCCGTTCACTTCTATACAACAATTTATTTTCTCACTTTAGTACTGTTTGGACAATGGTAAACATCTTCACCCATAAAAGCACCTAAATGACATGATTCATGTGATCTATCAAAGAGACATTGGAACCGAATTTCCATCAATTTTAGTACATACACCCACCGTTGCAAAAGCATTTTTGAGAAGAGTACTTCATTACCTTACGAATTGTGAACGAAAGCAAAATTGCACATTTGTTAAAGTCAGCAGCATCGCCACAGGCAACTAACTGTTATCAAACCAATCGAAATTATCAACATCGTTATTTTAAGGTGCAGGGTGATTTGGTACATTTCGACAACGGCAAGCATCAGCTTGGGAAAGATTTATTCAAAGCTAAAGTTCGAGTCGGGACAGCCGGCAACCAATGAAATTTGCCTTCCTTACCATGGATTAAAAAGCCCCATGACCCGCGTTTGATATTGCCAACGAGGGAGTTGTTTTCAAACCACTACCTCTGCAATGCTCTCAATTCCTCTTTGTCTAGTTGCGACGAAGGTCACCATAACTACCGGGGGTGGGTAAACGCCAAACAGGACTGCCCTAGTTTGTTCGATGAAACCCACCGATGGAGTTGAATGTTATTTGCTTCCATTATTTTTTGTAAACCATCGAACGATAAGCTGTACAGGAAACTTCCTTCGTCAACAAAATCACATTCTCCAGTCGTTGATGTTCTCGTGGATAAATTTTTTACGTTGGTAATTAACCTACTCCGTATTTTTGCAACATGCGGTTAATGCTAACGCTACCCTTTTCCTGTGCTTACAAAATCTAATCAGATGTAGAACATAGCGAATAAGCCTCTTTTCAATGTATCTACATCAGGCTGGTACAACCAAAGCTGTGTAAGTCGAAAATGCACACGCAAGTTGTAGGCGTCAATAACTCAAGATATCTCATCAATAAAGCGATTCTCCTAGCCCGAGCTGTGTGGGGTGGTGGGGAATGGGGTGATAATTTTGCTTACTTTTGTTAGTCTGGGGCCAGGTTAGACAAAACGTTTGTTTGAATTCCTTCCATGCTCCGAATTGTGATCGCCGCTGCTATCGACGGCAGCCGGCAAGTGCTCATTATCTGCTGCACACTTCGTAGCTTTTTTACTATTGCGCTTAATAACAGCGTTAAATCTATAATGACTTTGAAGAACACAAATACGCCATAAGCCTACTTCTGATTTAACATCCTTTTATATCAAATCCTCTAATTAATCAGACAGCTACCTGCGAATTCCGCGTGAATTCTTCCGAATTAATTTGATTTAGTTTAGGAACATTAACTCATTTGCAAGTTATATCTGTGGTTTCACTTAATGGTCATAGCATAGCATTGTGGCGAGTTTTGGTGTTGCAAACTGACTGCATCCACAAAGCAATGGCCATTTAACTGGCACATTTCCGTCAATGACTGATGAATATGCAGCTGTCAAATATGGTGTTAAATTTGTAGGATTGTCGGACAACTGCTGCGGCACCAATCGTTGGAATTTCGCTACTGCCTTTTTACCGGTTTGATAGCTCTTACTACAGGTACTTTAGATACTCTTATGCTCGCAGAATAGAAATTAACCTACTGATGGGAATCTACATAAAGCAGTGATGGTTTGGTTGGATGTTTAAAACAAGCATTAAGGAATGCGACAAGGATTCCTGGCACATACATATGCTTTTGTAAAATGAGGTTAATTTGTACAAGCCCAGTTATTTCGCTCTACTGCAAAGCAATTTTGTTTCCGTATTATGCTTTTCTGCAGAGGCTCATGTGTCTTATATTCATGATATTACAAGAAGATGCCTAACCTGTGGGACGCAAAAACAAGCAGCTGTGCGCCGAAATGTTATTGATATCCGAAGTTATGCATTACGGCGTGTGATATATTAGCATGGTTACGATGGATATGGCTAAAACATTAAGGGCATGCTAGTTCTTAATTGGCTGCACAATTGCCTTGCTGTAGTCCTCTTAAATATTTGATAAAATTCATCTTTATTCGATAAGACACCAGTGTAACTGCGTAAAAGAACACATGTCCAATTCTCCAACATCCAGCGCAGTTTTCAACCAAAATCTTTTCTATGATCCCCTTAACACAGACTCAGATAAACATCTCCACCTGATTTTTTCACCCTCTAAAGCTTTCGCGAATTGGTTTTAGCTCTGCTTTTTTCACCAGGCCATTTAAAACTGCATGGTGACAAATCTGTCTCCCATAGAAGCTAGATATAGGATACCTATTAATGTAAGCTGTATAAATGTCGTCGTTTTGTTCGATCTCCTTTCTATAGCACACTATCAATTTCTCATATTAGTACCGTTCAGGCGATGGCAATGACTGGCACACGTAAAAGCATCTCAACGACCTGACTTCAGTTCTTTACCAGAGAGGAATTAGAATCGAATTTCTATCTATTTTCTATATACACTCTCTGTTTCACAAGCAGTTCGGTTTAGAATAAGTCACTATCTAACCATTTGCGTAAGAAACTACCTTGTAACTTAGTTAGAGTCGCAACCAAAGCCGCAGGCACATTTGTTTAAGCCGCTAGCAGATATCATGCCAGTAAAACTTCTCAATAGCTTTATTTTATGATACAAAATTATCTGGTACGTTTTGGCAACGGCAACCATCAGCTTCGAAACGCTCTTTGTTAAAGTTGAATTCAGAATCATGACTGCAATGAACCGTTAAAACTTGCTGTGTGAGACCTTGAACGACCTTTTACAAACCTGCTTCTAAGCACTCATTTTTGTTCACCTTGTTTTTTCACCGTTTTCAGTTGCATTTCGTCACACAAACGCATTTTTCCGCCCACTGGATCCAGATGTATTTGCTTTATATAGTGCAATCCATATTTCGAATTTAGCTTGTGTGGTTCGTTTTGGATCGTCACATGTCGATTTTTGCTCTATTCTCGCCAAAATACCATGGAGAACTTTTCTGAATCACGAAACACGCAGAAATATTTGTGGTCTCAAAAGAAACCCAATTACGCCTTTCCTCTGAGGAATTAGCCACCAAAGCTGTGGACTGACTTACAAAGTAGCTTTCGTACACTTTTCCGTATCACTTAGTCCCTCTGTTTGCCGCGTGAACGTTCTAGCCGCTTAAACCTGTCCCACCTGGGCCACAGGTACATTGCGTGATGACTTTGAACATGCTGATTATTCAGCGCACACACGACCGGCATCAAATCTTACGCACTCTGGCCTTTATGAGATTACCCTCGATCGACGCAATAGATCGTTGCGACTAATCCAAAGCCCACGTTACCGCATCCATGTTGACAGTAGTTTGTGGCCTTCGTTTATGCTACAACAATGTACGGACCGGTATTAAATATAGCGATTGTCAAAGCGTTCCATCGCAAATTTCCAAGCTCACAATGAACAAGTTAAAGCTACGTACTAGTAAACCAGATTCACTGCAGTTATGTTTACTCTGGTCACCCCATTGGTAAAGATTTTACATGAACTATCGGAGAAGTATGAATGATTAGTTGCAATGTTTGCATATACGTGGAGCACCAACATCGATTCATTGGTAGAAAACGTGACAGAGTATTTTCCGGTCATTACTAGCAGACACCGCATTAAATCTGAGGAAGAAGACTAGGCAGCAAGCTAAAAATGTATCATCAGTGGCATTAAACTCCAATATCAACAGTTGCCCAAATATGCCTGAAACATGCACCGCCAGTAACAACACAACGAGCACGCACAGAGCCACGTTCACCCTCCAAACCTTTCCAAAAATGCGGAAGTGTTGAGAAAACATTGGTGTTTATGATGTTTTTGCTGCCAAAGATGACCAAAATCCTAGAACTTCGGCCACTTCCACTGAAAGGGTAGTATATGAAAAAAGAGGAAACCGCGCCCAAGCAGCCTCCATCGACTGTTACAGACAACTTGGTCGTTTTACTTTAACCAGGATTGCACTTAGTATACCAGCAGTAGTCTGCACGAAGTTTCCGGAATCGATGTCAACTTCCTTCAAAGGGAAACAACTGGGTGAAGGGAACAAGTGAAACTCCATTTTGATGCCAAATATGTTGTAACTAAGCCCGTAACATTGACGTGTATTGCCCGTCACCCAAACTCACAGCACTACGATGAACCAAGGCTTCTCCGAGTTGAGTTGACTTCTGAAAATGAAGCAGAAGCTTTACTCTTATCAGCAACTAGCCTCCGTAATGGGTCATGTTCCATCCGCCTATTTCCTGATATTCGGTGGAACGAGCGCAGACAAGCGAACCACCACTTGGACAAAAACCGGAAGGTATCAGTAGCCAGGACCATCGCTGTACGCGGTGTTCTTGAGGCTGGAAATCATGATGAGCGCAAAGCGACCACTCATGGCCAGGAACAATGGCGGTATATTCGCAAAATCCTCTCTGGTGAACGTAGTAGATCAATGGAACAATGGAACAATGGAACAATGGTATATGACGGGTAAAAAAGCATACACTTAACGAGTCCCGCAGGTTGGCAATAGAAATACTGACAAATTGGCAAACCACATAAGTGGTTGAAGTAAGGAGTGTCAGTGAGATAAAAGGTAGAAGTATAACAGTTTTAGGGGGATAAAGTGGTACGACGCAAAACTGGCTAAGAAATTGTTATCGTTGGTGATGGTAGCAAATCATAATGGAGTACTCACCGGTTCGCACAGATTTACGGCCGTGAATTTGGGATATAAATCCAAAGAGGCTGGTCAGCCTAAATATATACAAGCGTTTTCGTTCATAAAACAAAGCGCAGGGCGCTCAGTGCGACGTCCAATCGTTTTTTTAACGTATCTAATGTGGGGGCACAAACAACTGAGTTTGGAAGGGCGTTCCATGGCCCGCAGACCCGGAGGGAGAAATAGGTTCTCCGACAGTCTAGACGACTGTACTGTTGGCTCAGCTTTAAACTGTTACCGCGAAGCTTAGTGTTCGGGCTGAGCTTCAAGAGGTGGCGGCATACGTGACTGGGATCGCTCAATATCTGGTACACTAGTATGAGGTCTCCACGAAGTCGCCGGTACCGTCCGCTGAACACTCGGAGTATCTCCAGTCGTTCCTGGTAAGGAGTGTGGCGCAAGCCCTTGACGATTTTCGTTGCTCGACGCTGTGGGGTCTCAAACGCTGCAAGGTCACGTTTTAGCCAGGTTTGCCAGGCCTGGATTGCATATTCGACGTGAGGACACACGTAGGCATTCAGCAACAAGGAGAAGATGGATGGATCCAAAATTCCGAATGCTCTTCGCAGGAGTCCAACGTGCTGGTTGCCCCTTTTAGAAGCGGAATCTGACTGTTTGGAACACCTGAGGTCTTCCTGTACCAGCACACCCAAGTCGCGTTCCTGAGTGGTGGTCTTCAGATCGTGTGCCCCAAGCTTGTAGACGTGGACTTGTCGATGGCGGATATGAACAACGTGACATTTGTCCACATTAAACGGCAGGGCGTTTCTCACCGACCAATTCCAGGCCTCATTCAAGTCACGCTGTAGGACTTCCTGGTCGTCCGATCGTTTTATCGCCAGCCATACCTTGAGGTCGTCCGCGAAGAGTAAGAATTTCGACGTAATAACTCTTACTAGATCGTTAATGAAAAGCAGGAACAAACGAGGCCCAATCAACCTCGAGGCTGTGCCGATCGCCAAACTGCAAAGGACGTTGCCTAATGATTTTGAAAGCTTTCCTTCACTATAGACAAATGTCAGAAATGGTAGTGGAGGGATGTAAGGCATGCTGCGGCAGCCTTCCTTCCGAGCTCCGGATCAACGCAGCATCTGCTCAGCAAACACACGGGAGCAGCCGATAAGTCAGACAATTTACTAACAAGATTTCAGATAACTTTAGTATAACAGCCAACGAAAATAGCAAACAGACCCCATCCATCATATACAAAGCGAGAAATAATGAAGTATTGGTAGGATCCATGCACCGGACACAGATGATTTCTTCATCATCGCGCCAAAAGCATACTCGTTTGCCGACCTTTCGCCGGTCGGCACAAAATTTTATAAAATTCAAGCACCCACGACTCACTGCTCAAATCTGAGAAACTTTCCTACATGTGCACGAATACACAAATCTCCAGACCAATCTTGATGAAATGCGAATCCCTCAAGCGTCACATGCCAGGGACGACATATTCGTTACAAAAACATGGTGGCACTCAGAAATTACAGATACTGTACTCGCCAAAACTGGTACGTTCCCTTTCCGTAATGATCGACCTAGCAAATGCGGGGGTTCCTTTTACACAACCCTGACGATCTACAGTTCTAACTGGTGCCCGATCCGGAAAAGCATATAATATACGCACTCATGGGCATCATTCGAGCATGACGCAACGACACTTGCCTTTTGGCCGTTGTTTATCTTCCCCCAAATATCCACCCCCAGAGATAGAATACCGCCTAGTAATATCCTTCGGTAGGTTCCTACGAGGACTACACAGTCATGTTCTCATCCAAGGCGACCTCAATATTCATGAATTTGAAGTTTCGGTATCCTCCAACGAGCATTTTAGGGCTGGTCTGATATAGTTTATTGCAAACATTCCGCTCTTCAGCCATGTCCGTTCACCCACACGATTCAGAGCCAGAAAAAGACAATATGTGCTTGCTTCAGTGCTCACAAGCGAAGAGCTCATTATTGCCAAACCAAGGTTGGAGAGTCCTGTGGCGAAATGATCATGTAACCATTTTGTACGACTTCGTGTATTATGCGCAGTATAAACAAGAACATACTAATCGTTTCCGGACAATCACTCATTACGCCATACTGGCAGAACTTGGGAGAGATGCCAATTATGATTAGCCGGAGGACTGTACCATTGACAATGCTTTGTTGGATTTTAGTGGCAAGTTCAATGATCTGATTAAACCTGCCTCGCTCAACAAGCCGCTTCGTTCTGGAAGGGCAAAAGCATTCATTCGGAATAGAATCCGAAAACGCATAACAGTAAGGGACTTTGCTAGCTTGTGTATAAAGCGAACCCTAGCTCTGACAACTGGAGTAACTATGTTAAACATCGTAATCACTGTACCACACTTTTAATCGAGGACAAGTTAGTACACCAGCAGAGTCCAGCAGAAAAGTTTTGTGCTAATGAAAGCTACTGTACAGACATGGGAACAGTCACCGGAATGTGAAACTTGATGTTCCACCCAAATATCAAAGGATGGATGTGCTCAAACGAACGAGGATGCAGCCAATGTGCTACGGCTACAAATTGCCCCAACTTTCCGATGGGCTCCAAACATTTGTAACATGCCTGCCTCATTCTCCAAGATGCCAGTCTTTACACACGCCACTTTTAATCTAGCGACTATTTTAATAAAGCTGCTATCCTTACTCACCCTAATTCCCTCGGATTTGAAAACATGTCCCTGAAAGCACTGATGGTAGCAGCTATGAGAAAGCTAAATCATTTAAAATCTTTTTCTAAAGGTGCCTGGATGAACAGCAGGTCCCTAGCATGTGGAAACAAGGCATCATTACTCCGCTATTCAAAGTGATGGCCTTTCAGAGGCAGCCAATCATCGCCAAGTGATTCTCCTCCCGGTGCTCTCTAAGCAGATGGAATCGATCTTAGCTGTGACTCTAATGGGCTACTTTGAAAGATTTAACATAGAACCGCAGCAACACGGATTCCGTTAACATCAGTCACCTACTACCAACTTTCTGTTTGCCTGTGGCAGTTGGAGCGAGATAGCCGAGAGTGCAACGGGTATTGATGTCATCTACCTAGATTTTCCAAAGCTTTCGAGCGTATAGTTCGCCGCATCCTTCTCCACAAGTCGCAAACACACAGCGTTGGAAACCCTTTCCTTGGATGGATCGGAAACTTCCTCTTTCAGCAGCGCCTTCGGATTTGACTTCGAGGTTCACATTCTGATCCGATTGGCTTGGAATGTAGTGTTTCACCAGCTTCGGTGTTTGAGGCCGCGGTTATTCTTATTCTTCATTAAAGACCTTGTGATTGCCATTAAGTCAAATTTAATGCTTTTTGCTGATGACAAAATGATATGGCGAGAAATGGAGTGCCATGAAAATCAATAACATTTGCTAGTAGACTTATAGTGCGTATTTGAAAAATCAAAGGTACAGCAACTTACGATTAACACTGGCAAGTGCAAAACAATGCACGTCCACTACCAACCCACGTACACATATAAGCTTGCAGAGGATATGCTGAAAACCGCCACACAAAAGCGAGACTTTGGCATGGTAATATGAGGTGACCTCGGCTGTTCCGCGCAGTCCTTGTAGGCGTACAAAACTGCGAACCAACAGGTTGGTCATTTAAGGAGGTCGTTTGGGAGTTTTGATCCCGCCATTTTCCCCAAATGCTTATCCGTTTATTCGGCCTAATGTACAGTAGGCGATACAGACTTGGAAGTCCTAGTTAAAACGTGACCTGGTTGCACTGGAGACTGCACAGCGACGAACAACGAGAAATATAAATGGTTTGTCCTATCTGCCATATCATAGGTGACTGAAATCTCTGGGCACTTAGAGAGGAATATATCGCCGTCTACGAAGTGTGCTCACCGTGGCGTTACAGATTTTGAAAACTCCCGGTCCCACTTGCCTCCATCTTCTGAAGGTCAGCTGCAACACAGAATTGAGGGGTCATAAATTCAAACTTGCCACCTAATACAGTCGGCTTAAGTGCAGCCGGAATAACTTTTCCTTTGAGTGTGTTAATCGTGGAAAGATCCCTCGACTTCCGTCGTTGCAGCACTCCCGCTACCCATAGCTAAAATATGGCTCAAAGATGCTCTTTATTACTTACGCTACTTCATCTGATTTCGGTTCAATGTGTGACGACAGGATGCAGAAGAACATTGTGCTCATCAGATTTACGTAATAGGGTCAGACGGAAATATCTGTGTGTTAACGTGGATAATACGGTGAGTCTGCAGATGCATTTGTCTCTTATGTGTGACCAATTAACTAATCTTATTCTCACAAACCAAACAAAGATATTGGTCAAGCCTTGGCATTTTATCCGTGTTAAATCATTGTTAAATTGTTTCCTAATTCCGTCTTTAACAGCGGCTTTAAGAAGCCAAAACTTTGGAGTTTAATTTTGGTAAAAAGAGAGTTGTTTTGATAGCCACTACTTTTGCAATTCTTTCAATTACTCAATATCTAGTTATGACGGAATTCAAACCAACAACTACCGGGACGACTACAATGCCAAGCACGACGTTCACACATGGTACGGTTAAACCAACCGATGGAGGTGAGTGTTATGTGATTCCATTACTTTGTAAGCCATCGAATGATAGGCTGAATACAAAACTTCCTGAGTTACCAGAAAATCATTTGCTGCAATCATGAGATCAAACTGCATAAACTCCATAGCAGACGACAACGGCAACATTTACAGACAATTTATATCAATACATTTGTGCTTCTTAACTGGAATCTGGAACAGGGACCTATTACGGGTTAAAAAGCAACGCGGAACAATTTATTTGGGATGGAAATTATTAAGAACCAGAAATTTATTTATGTATTAAGAGGCCTTTTGGCGGACTTAGCACAGGGTTACGTAGAATAGCGGCAATGCGCATTCAAGTTAAATCCAAAAATCTAGTAGTAAGAATTATTTTAACACACTGGCAGAACGCGGTTTGCAGACCCCTAGCTAACGGGTTAGCAAATAAATTGCTAATGAGACAACGCAAAATCAAGCTGTTTTATCAAAGTCGCCAGATTGTATCAGATTCGAAATATTTAGAGAGCTATACTATGCTGACAAACTTCTAGGAAAAATTATTTTTACTGCACCCAAGCTAACTATATTACTTTGTCCGTTTCAGAGGTTGACAACTTTGTTCCACTTTGTGAATCATTTCCAAAAGTGGGCTTCAAATGTGACCTGGGTTTCTCAGAATCCGGTAAAACCTTCTCCCGCAGACGCCAATAGCAACTGCCTTCCGTTTTAGAAAAGTCAGTCCAAGCTGATAGGGAAGATAAAAGAAGCTGTTGATATCCTTGTTTGCCTTTTGTTGAGGAGTTTTAAGAGCAAACAGATCCTGTTTTAGCCATGAGTGTCACATCTAAATATACTAATTTAGTTGTGGCCGTAAGAAAGCGGTGAGCATTGTGGGGAAGATTTAGGGTTCAAAGCCTACGGGAAGCTCTGTGAATTAGGCCGAGTGTTGCTTGCCGGTTTTCTAAACGTTTTATGATTGTTTTGATTATCTGAGATCTTTCTGTATCAGTATACCCAGGTCACGCTTCTGAGAGTCCTTCTGCAAGTTGTGGTCTCTAAGCTTGTAAAACTCATTGGATGGGGATGCTTACATTTGATTGGTGATGCAGATGGCTAAAGTTGCAGCTAGCTGTTTTCAACTAAGGCAAATTCCTCGGTAACGCTGCAAAAAGGAAATCTAGCTCATGTTGGAATATATGGTGATATTCATAATCATTAATAATCGCCCGCCATATCTTGACATTATCAGCGAAAAACAGTAAATTGTAGAAGTGAACTCTTGCTAGGTGGTTGACCAACGAGAGTAATATCACGGTCTTAGCACCGAGCTCTTTGTGACACGAAATTCAACCTCAGTCTGGTTAGAGATTTATCCTCTACACACACTTTAAGCTTCCGTTGATGAAAAGAGTTGCCAATAAAATCAACAACAGGAGCTCCGTTTCCCTAGCTCTGTAGTCTGTGAAGTAGGAGGCAATGATCCAGATGGTCGAAAGCTTCAGATAATTCAAGATATATGAGGTCAACTTCTACCCTTTCACCGGCCACTTCAGTTCAAACTCCTCCTGCCGTTAGTTTCTTGGTGTTCCATGACAGGAGTTGACGTAAGCCATGGTGTTCCTGTGCCAAGATGTTGAATTTCCCAGGTAGTCAATTAGAATCTTAGCAACGAGCGCTTTATGCACCATAGCAGACACAAAGAGGAAAGTCACAGGGGCGAACGTTCGCAGGACCTGAAGGGTGAACCACTTTAAAAAACGGGGTTATAATGCCACGTCTCCACATAGTGGGGGACTTGACGTTCATCGAATATCCCTTAATGAATGGTGACAGCGGTTCCGTTAGCTAATTGATCGCAGCCTTCAGCGCTTCTGGGCGGATGTATCCTGAACCTGAAGAGCCATGACCGCGCTGTGAGAGTAAATCATTAAGCACAATTGATGGGCTGAAAATTAAATGAGTAACCATTGGTGTCGATGACGAGTTAAACTTCATGCGACAGGTAGGTGCCGCGGGGCAATACCTGCTTTTCGGTGCTTTGAAATCTACCGCATGTTGTGAAAAGTGATGAAATGCCATGCTTTACTTTACCTGGATTGTTGGCATACCCATACATTAGATTGATGTTTACCAGACTTTAATGGCAAGGCACGGTTGATAATTCACATTGTTCTCAAGAAGGCGTGGAGTCCAAAATTTGAAATTTCGGCAAGACCTAATCAAAAGTCTTTCAGTCGGGGTTAACCATGTGTCGTCTGCGTTCCTAAGCTATATTCTCCAAACTAACTTCATTGATCATCGGTCACAATTTATTTTCTTATCAACCACAACTGCCGCGCGCGTTAGCTGCTGGCTCTCACGGTCAGATTTGTGCAATAGTAAAGTGCAATGCTGCTGAACGACTGGATGAATCTACTCTGAGTAGCTCTCATTTGTTCTTACTTAAAATTCGTACTAACCGACCACATTAGTTTAACCCTTTTTAATTTCGTGTCAAATAACATTCGCTCTTGGCCAGTTTGTGTCTACTTCCAGAGGCCATGTCATTTAAATTTCAAAATCGCAATCTGCACTTCATCACCAGGCAGTGATGTAGTAAAGTATAGTGTCCGTTTCAACAAGTGTATTTAGGGAGCTAGATGCCACAAGCAAGATATTAGAGTAATTTATTCACTGTTTTAACACCTTCATTGTTTTGTTATCCCTGATCCTGTCTAACCGTCTACTATATTCGTGTATGACTAGCCTTTTTGTAAGCATCTTAGCAGAGCTTAGTAGCACCAACGTATTTTCACGAACTTCAGTTATGGCGTGGGCGGTTGCTGCCACTCATGCTAATTGCGGTGATTTGTACCTAATAGCCAATACAATGTCTCTTCCATTTAAAGTTATAATCTAAAACCTAGTTATCGTGGCTTGATATTTTGTGATGTAACCATAACTAGTTTATATTTGTTCCACAGGCAAATATGCATAGCGCTTCACGTCTTCTATGCTCTGATACTCAAGTTAAATATACCCAAATGATGTAATGTATATGCACTCTCTTCTTAAGCGTTTCCTTTTTGATGAATAACAAATTTACGCACATAATGAGTAGGAACACCTAGTTCCTCAAATGCTTCCTTTAGCGTTAAAATCCACATAATAAGTTGAATGCCATGCCAGTTTATTAAATCTGCTTATAACTCAGTTAGCTACCTGGTAATTCCGGGTGCCTGCTACCTAATGTATATTTTTCAGTTCCATAATATTAGTTCTTGCAAAAGTGGTAGCTCTGTAGTTTTACCTAAATAGCCAAAGGTAGAGGGCTGTTTTGACTGGTAATTTGCCGACTGACTGGATCTGCTTAGCATTGGCCATGTTAGTAGTATTTGTCACTCAAGGTCTGAAGCATGTGCCGTTGTCAAAGCTGCTGTTACTTTTCTACCAGTTGTGGAACCATTATTTTGGCGCTAATTGTAAGAGTTTGGGTTCTGCGGCTTTATCAGTGTGATGGCTTTTGCCGAAGGAATTTCGTTACCCACATTATCTGTGTTAGCAGCGAGGAGACTGACTCCCTTCGATCAATATTACCTCTGTATATTTGCTGTTTCAAAATTAAAGAAATTAAGCGCTGCAAGCATGCCCGACGCATATCGCCATTATGTAACATGCGTTAAATTAGATTCTTTTGTAGGAGCCCATTTATTTAGCGCTAAATCATGAAATTTGGTGTCGGGATCATGCGCAATTGCAGAGGCTGAGCAGCCGTACATTTTTAAAAGTGCTAGGACACACCTTAACAGTGGGACGCAAAAACAAACAGTAGCTGACTAGAGCGATTCGGTAGACTCAAATTTTGCCGCACTTCTTCAGATGATTTCTTATCAACTTTTTGTTGCGAGGTATGCATATAATTTTATACGGCTTTTTCGTATTTCACCTTTTTATGCTGAATCTGGATATATTCATTAGAACACCTTATCATTCCACTGCCATTCCTTTGTTGAATATGTACATTATCGTTTGCACATTTGTTAATTTTTCTTTCGTCATGCGTTATTTATTACAAGAACATTTATTCAGCCGTATTATTTGTATAAATGCATGTTAAATATATACCTTTACACAAATACTCCCATGTTTAACATATATTATTGAATGGAAGCCGACATCCTTAATGTTTATATCATACGCGCAAAATTAAGCTTTTCCAACTTAGTAAATTCTTATTGTATCTAGCCTCCAAAATATCAGCAAAAAGAGGACGAGCTCCTTTCTCAGGATTTTCATGTCTACGGAAATGAAATCTCTCCAAATTTCACCGGCTTAGGTTTGGTAATATGCGATAACATTTTACCATGTTTAGCATTTTCTTTGCTAGCACTTTATACGCACGCATGACTTGAAGTATTGCGTTCTTATAGTGACTATTTTGGGCTTCTAATTATTTTCCGTGCAATGGTGCATGTAGGATTTGTTGCCTGTTTTACTTATTCTTCCATGACAATCAGCAGTTAAGTCATTATTCATAAGTTTTTGCGTTTTTGTCTTGTTATTTCAAATTCACATACATAGGCGTAATTTGATAGCGATTGTATTGATTCCTACAAATTCTTTTGATGTTAGCGCCACCTTCTTTTGAACTGATGGGGAGATCATTCGGACAGTTCACTTACCTGAGTAGTGTAGTATGATTGATTTTGCAACCAATTTACTTGGAACAAGCCTTGCAGATTTTGGGATCAATGGTGCCATATTTCGCTAAACAAGCAGAAAATGCAACCCGGTAAATATAATGACACAAATGACACCAACAGGTTTGGTAGCAAATTACGGTGTATCGCACGGTATCTCTTAGAATAACAAGAATTATATGTGATCATACACCGAAAACTAGAAAATTATTGTTTTCCATATTTGTTTATCGGTGATCCACTCGCAATGCACTCATAAATGCTTAAACCTCCTCTCCTCTGTTTTAGCTACAAAAGTCGTGGTCAATTTGTCACTCACGTTTCTCATTGGTATCTACCTCTGTGATTTGTTAGTTCTGTTCGATTAAACGAGATGAACCGTTACATGTGCAATTCAATAGACATTGTTATTCAACCCACCTTTCCTGACGCTCACTTTCGTAACAAATTAACATTTTCTGTGTGCTTATTGTTAGCATCCTTGAAATACAAATAAACGGTTTCATTTTCTTGTCCTAGCTATTTATAAGACAGAACTACTACAGCAAACCGAGGGAGATATAAACGTGCAGTTCAGAAACTCGGTTCTGAATTCATAACCAGATTTCCGAGTTTTGTGATTTCTGCCAGGATACTCATTGAGAATAATGTGTATTTCGTGATATTGGTGTCGAAGTACCAATAGACAGGAATCAATTCGGTAGGTATTAGTCCGATTTAGGCAAAGTATATTGTAGCACTATGAGCGAATGTCTTATAGGCTTAGAATAACTAGCCAGATGTGGATGCATAATATCTTTAGTTATCGTCACACAAACGCCAAAGGCGAATTTTTAGTTCAGTGTTGGCAATCTATATTATGGCTTTATACGTTTGCAGTCAACTATTGCTTGTCTAAGCACAAAAGGAGGTAATTTTGCGTTCTACAATACTAAAGTACACGCGTTTAACTAAGGCGAAACAAAAATGTTTGTTTACACGTTTGTAGTGGTAAACTTAACACTTGCCTGAAATTTTTAAAATGTATGTGGAGAATGCCCAACGAAAGGAAATGAAAACTATGTCTATTTTAAATCCACAATCAAGGCGCTTTGATTTCTACTCCATTCCGTCCCGCATCAGAAGTCGTATGAAATTCGATATTACGGATCCGGTACGTCGACGAGAGATTTATCATCATGAAGTGGGATTCCATACAAAGTACGCATTACCTGATTAACAGTGGATTAGGAGATAGCAATTATACCACCTAAGTGGTAAACACCGAAATACCATCCTTTGATTAAGTGGTTCACTGGAAAATGACGGTAAATTCAAACTTCGTAAATCGGAAGAATTCACATACAGATCATGGAAATAATTCATGAAAATGCAAGAAGAGAGGTATCCAAAAAATTTTCGAACGAGCCGAAAAGCTGCAGCGCCGCGTAATTTAGGATGAAGGTAGAGAACCATTTTTACCTGGAACTTTAAAACAGCATGGATCTAAAGATGATGATTAAAAGATTACTAATGAGTAGTGAGGATTTTTGGTATAATGCAGCTAATTCATCATCGCCCGCTCCCAATCCGCAGGATTAGGCTAATCTGGAAAAGCACCAGACGCCGGCGTTTTGACCTTTTGGGTCTCGTCAGTGGTGCGCTTCCCAGCGGAACCCCGCCAGATTCCGCCCCCATGACTTCAGGATGTCAGCAGATAGTGCCACTTCGCCATGGGTGACAGCCGTTGACCTACATGATTGGCAGTTGACTATGATATAGCCCGGCTCATCTTCTTTGGGGAGGGGGGGGGGCGGAATCCGGCAGGGTTCCGCTGGGAGGCGCACCACTGACGAGACCCAAAAAGTCGAAACGCCGGCGTCTGGTTCTTTTCCAAATTAGCCTAATCCTGCTGATTAAGAGTGAGCGATGATGAATTAGCTGGATTAAAAGAGTCTTTATAAGAATAGTGTTATCAAAACCTAGATAAAGGGCAATGCTCCTCAACTTAAGAACTTATTGAGCTTAGGATGTGATTTTAACGGATATAGAAACAAAACAGCATATACACCAAATGCTAAAATGAGGGGAATACACCCACCACCGAAAGACAAATTTGAACAACGCAGTCAGAGTTATATCCTAGAGAAGATAGACTACAAAATATAAGACAAAACCTTCATGGGTTAAACGATAGCGGCTTTTAATACTGATAACCGAACACAACATGGTCATAGGGTGATACCCACATTTACTGGTCTCCATACAAGAAGAACAAGTAGATCATTAATTCATCTTAGAGAAAGGGAAGAGCCTAACAGGTGCAAATTCGAGGCAAGCTATAGAATTTTTGGAAACGTGACATTCTAGATCCAGTTCTGTAAACTGACGCATTTAATTTCATGCTGGTTACGCAGCACTACCAATGAAAATAATCCACTTAATCAACAAAATTCTAACGGAACAAAACCCCAGACTTGCAATTCGGAGGATGATGTCAAGTGCGGGTGCAGGCTTGTCAACTTCAAGTGAAAGCAAATTAGGTGGTCATGTGACCATCGAATTTAGAAGTCATATTGACTAATGTCCCACCAACTAGATCGATAACCCCCACAAGCACTCTAATTCTTTGCACCATGCCGCTCCGCTCCGCTACATACTACCGCACTGTTGATGTCAATTGAGAGGTGAAGAAACGCCTACAGCAAAACCACCGCGTTCGTGAAGAATTCGGTCAAAAAATTGAAAACGTGGTGGTCATGTCCGCGTTCATACACCCATGCATTTGGTTCGTTTCCATAACCCGCAACCGTCAGGATTGATTGGAGTAGGAGTGTCCTTGCCTCCGCTTAGTTGCGTCGACAGTAAGTTCGTATGCATGTTATCATATACTGAAACCATTGTTCATTAAAATGTTTGTGTCTGTATAATCGTGTTGTTAAAACTTCGCTAATAAACATCTTCGGATACAACAATTTGGCATCGCGAGCTGCAATGTCGCTGCATATTTCTGCCCCTGCTCAATTCGGGATCGTTTCCACAAGTACACCAAATGCAGATTTTTTACAAGATCGTAAAATCTGGTTTATTCTATCGTGTCAGTATTTAATCCTTCTGTGACGATGAACGATTAGAGAATTTAAAGTTGCTGAGATTGCTCCTGAGATAAAATGTCGCAGGATCTCAGCTTTCCAGCGAAGCGTACCTTAAATAACGCCTTAGTAATGTTGGATAAGCATTAGTGAGTTGGCGTGAGCTCAAATACATTCAGTTGAAATTCTTTGCAGGTAACTCATACAACTGTTGAAAATTTGGATAATGTAATCTCTTGCATCATACCATGTTTTTTAAAAATGCAACCATGTCCAGGTTTTCAAAAAGGGAACTGAAGAAAACAAGTTTCCATAAAACTCTTATCACTACTGTCGGATTCGTGGAACAGGAAGATACTATTAATTATGTATACGGATAACTTCCAATGGAGCAGGACTTGCAACATATCTCGTGTGGGATTTGCAGTCGATGAACAAGAGGTTGTACATTACAAAGCTGAAGTCCCAGAAATAGATTGCTTAGATTTATCCATTTTTCTACATATTTGCACAGACGACACAAATGCTTCCTTTGGGAAAGTATTGAACACAATGCACACAATAGATCGTGCTCTCCAAATAACAGGATTTGTTGGAACTGTGGTCAGTCGGGTCATTTCGTCCGAATTTGACGCTTGTAACATTTCGCTCGATGATTTGTCCACAGTTCATATTTCGGCAACTATAGCCACCAGTGAACAATTTACATTTACAGTTGGTTAACTTGTGTACTACATTCCTTTGCTTCCTTAATAAACAACAATACCCTCATCCGATATTCCATGTGCTTTCTATTAAATGGGACGCATAACATTCGTCTATATATGGAACGTAATCTGGCGTCACAAAAAATTTATATATCAGTGCCATATGTTTTACACACGGTATTTTGCATATTTGATGGCGCACGATTTCTCTTGCATATTTCCAACGATTCAAATGGTCATTTTATAAAGATCTATAATGTTTTGTCAGCCACGTTTTGATAGAGCAGATGCAGTGTTCTGAATTTATTCATCCACATGTTGGAATTCAAAAATAGGACGAATCTTTGGGAGCAGATGCTAATCACCTTTAAGTAGTAAGCCAATTATTGTCCATAAATTCCCAGTGGTTCTTTCAATCAGCTGATGGTTAGAATTTCAAGCGTTAAATTTTCTCAACCCGGCTTCCCCCTTTTTCTAAGCTGTTCTTGTGTAGGATGAAGACAAATGTTTAGGACAATAGGCGCAGGAAGGCAAAACGCAGTTCATATAATGCAAGCAAAATAACCCCATCCTGAAATTCAAATACACTCATCCAAAAAGTGAAAATATAAAGAGCATACCTACTTTATTTCGTGAGCTTCAAATCGAACTGCTGATCTTTGAAGCAAAAACTAGGAAGAGGTACATACACTCCCATGAAATCTAGTGGAAGATGATTAACATTTTCAATATGCCGAAATAATGCAGCTTCTAAATGTCATGCCGCTTTTATATAGAAGACGAACTTCTACTAATTAAAAGTTATAAAAGCTGTAATATGGTAGATAAATGGCCAATTTACAGAAGCATATTTGCGAGCCACAACTGTGCCTATAATAGGCTAGATGCGGCCTGCTGGTTGCTTATCTTACTTGCATGGTATCCGGGATTACATGCCAAGACTTTTGGACATACTAATTGGGTCAAGATAGATGGAAAATAAATACGGCACATCTAGAACTTATACCCGCCTGGAAGAAGAATTATGCATCCTCATTGATTTCGCTGCATCTCAAAGAAGAATGATTTGATTTCTATTAGACTAGAACCGCGATTCAGACAAACGGAGACGCAAATGGAGGAAAATATCAGTAAGCAATATACCTGCAAATCGGGCTTGAGCATGCTTAACAGTAACTAGAATAACGAGTGGGAAGTTGGACTGCAAATGGTAGTTTGCACCAATAATGCACAACAATTGAACACAAAAGAATAGCTGCTGCAGTTGTGCTCAGTAAGCAAATTAACCATAGCACCAAGGAAGATGTAAGCAACCAACCCACATCTAAGCAAGCTTAGCACCATCAAACTGAGTTCACCTATATATTTCAGGGGGCATACAGAAACAACCAAACTGGAAGACGTGTGCTTATGACCTTCAGAAATGTGTAAAAAGTACAACCCCCATAGCGGGTGGTGTCCGTCTCCGGATTTGGAACAATGGTGTATTAGAAGAAGTAGGAGGATATTTAGCAATTGCCGTAGGATGGACAAACAACAACATTCAAAAGGGTAAATAGAAAACAAGGGTTAAAATAAAAAACGTTTTGGTAGCTTCACTTCAGTTTTAACACAGAAGCACGCGGAAAGGGCCAACCAAATTTGTGTAGGTTAATTCTAGTTGTGCGAAGTTTGTGGTGTGATATCGTCCGTCGAACAAACAAGCTATATCTCGTAATATAAGTGGGTTAGGGCAACATCAAGTCGTGTGTAAACACAAGTAAATTGCAGGCGGAAACAACGTAAGTTGGGAGAGCTTCCAAGGCTGACACACGCAAAGGGATAAAAGGTTCCGTCGACCTTCTAGCCCACTGTATTGCGTGGTCAAATGGCTGTGGTGGCTACGCAAATTTTTGTTGCGCATCAGTTGTAGTAGGTGCCGGCTGACTTGGTTGGGGTTCCTTCGAATCTGCTAGGCCATAATAAGTTTGCCAAGTAGGCGCCAAAACTGGTTACTCTGTCTAATTTGATCTGGAAGGTTGAACAATAATTTGACATGTTTCCTTACTCGTCGCTTTGGAGTCTCGAGCGCTGCAAAGTCTTGTTTGTGCTAGGGCTACCACATCTTGATTGCGTGTTCCACATGAGGCCGCACGCAGGTGTTAAACAGCCGCTAACATACAGAGAGTTCAAACCGCACAAATGCCCACCGCAGAATGCCAAATTGTTGGTTCCCGTTCTCTGACTCATTCTCAGCCCAGATCGGCCTGAATTAGTACTCCAAGGTCGCTCTGCTGGATGACTGCTTGCATTATGTTCTCCAAGCTTGTATGTGATGTTCGGGTGGTGGCGAATGTGAAATACCATCAGGTACCGCGATTTTAAATGGAGACTATTGTGGAGTGACCCCATTCGTCTTCTCCTAGGCTTACTGTAGTACGTCGTAGTATTCTGGGTCGACAATCGGCCGCCAAACCTCAACGTCATCAAGGAACGGCAAGGAATCGAACGCGATGGAACATGTTAGCTCCTTAATGGAAAAGAGGATCAGACGTGGTCCCAGTACTGCTAATTGTGGAACTTTACCATCGACATAAATCGGATCGAACAGCACACTACGAACTCTGACCAGCAATTTCCAATCTTGCAAGAAATTCCTGATGCACACAAGGGGATCAACAATTTCATAGCCTTCGTGACAGTGAAGCAGAATGCGGTGATCCACTTGGTCGGATGTTTTGGAGAAGTCAGGGTAAATGACGTCTGTTCCTCTGCATGTGTCGGCCGCTTCCGTCCAATTAATGCTTACAATCACTCATTTGGTAGTGCTTGAACGGCGCTGGCGGAAACTGTATTGCGCGGGTGCCATGATCTTGCGGAGTTCTAGCTTGTCTACTAAAGTCTCAGCGATGATTGCCTCTATCACTTTGAGAGAACAGAGAGGAGGATTACCGGGCGACAGTTGCCGGGTTTCGAGCGAATAGCGCTTTTGAAACTGGACTGACTATGCCATGTTTCCGCACCATTAGCACAATTAGTTTATCAAAGCACGTTTCGCAAAATTACGATAATGGTCTGGCCATAGTTGTTGATGCTAAGTTAATCACGCTCGGGTGGATATAGTCTATTCCTGGAGAGCTGTAGTTTTGTAATGAGAACCGTTTATTTTTAAAAGAGTTGTGGCAGTAAAATCGATCTCAGTGATTGCTATAGTTGGGGACAGGGATTTGGGTATGTAACACTGGCGGACTATACTTGGAAGGTTGGGGCATGCGCTATTCGTAAAGCGACGGCTGCCTCTTCGGCACTCTGTGCCTCTCCGACTGGCGTGTAAAGTGGAGGGATAGCGAGCTTTACTTTCCGGATGCTGTTAACTTGCTTGCATACTAGCTTTTTGTTGTTGGCAAATGTACAGGTGAAATCTTGTTGGTGACTCAATCTGTCCTCAAGGACAAACACGTTACAATGGTTCCGCTGGTCACGTAACCGCTCCGGGTTTCGCGACAAGGACAAGATCTGTAAGTATGCGAAGTTTCATATCTTATTGAGATGCGCTTGCGAGTTGCACCTCCGTTGATAGAAAAAAGAGTGGTTGAGCAAAAAACCTTTATTTTCGAAACGGTTGCAATAAGCTTGCTGAAGTGTCCAAGCAACTGAATCCACGTGCTGTCAGGGAAGCCACCTTTCAAGAAGTCACAATGGTCCCTTTCAACTAAGTTATTCAAGAAGTAGAAAGTTGTGATACTACGTGTTAGTTCTGTGTGTTCCTCAGGATATTCCACGTAACACGCGTAGTTATAATGTATGGTGTTATGATCGCTTAGTCTTAGTGGGGTATCTTTTGATGTCCTGCCGATCATGAGTTCCGCATTTGTAAGGCCTTGGTCAAATGTCGATATTTCACTATCACTTCTGTACCTGGTAGGTGAGCTGATAGTATTGTAGCTAGGGATACTTGAGAGAAGTTCCTACAGTTCGGCCTTGTATCTTTTGCTGGGGTATGCGGAGCTTTCCTAGTCGTACAAGTTGAAGCCGCAGGAATTAAGAAGGTGGCTGTAAGTTGGGAGGAAGCATTGCGTCAGTGATGAGATTAGGTTGGAGTCTATGCTCTGAGTGGACGATGCGGAGCGATATACGACGGCCACGAAGCAGCTGTCCTTGTGTCCTACAAGCAAATGGCATCATGGCGAATGGGTGAATGGCATCGCCGGATCATCTAGTGGTTCACATGATAATTCGTTATGATAGTAAAGATAGCACCACCTGGCCTGCTAGGACGATTGTGTCAGTAAACTACATACCATTAATCGTGATCTCGGGATCCGAAATTCTTTTGTGCAACCAAACTTCGATTATTCACATGAAATCCTAAGCGTGTGTTGCTTGGTGCGACCAAATCTCGGAGAAATTGCTGAGGAGACTCTGCGCTTTTGTGTACATGCAGGAAAGATTTTCGGATCTCAGCAACGAGCAGAAGCATTTGTGACTAGGAGGATGATTTGTGCCGACTGTATTATGATCGGTCGCTGGCGGAGTATTTCTGGTAGTATCAGCAAGTCGCTTGGAGCTGAGTTTAGTGGCATTGTGATTAAGCTCTCTGCCAAATCAGTTTGCACAATGCATGGGTAGTGGCTGCAGGATTTCACAGGAAGTGCGTCACTTTCTTCAGACTCCCTTCCGGTCTTAATTTCAAATAATACGATTACTTACTTTTACTGCTGTTGTGTTGCTTTAACTCGGACGACACTTCCGCTCGTGACTAAGATGAGTTGCACAATTGGCAGTCTATTCCACACTAAATGCCGCCATCCCAGTTGCCTAAATGCCATCTGCCTAGTTTGTAACACAAACTTAATTGTCCTCAGGCCGCACCCTTTGTGGCTTCCTGATTTAGCAGCCTAGAGAGAGAAGGAACTACAGTGTCATTCATGAGTTTGTTCTCACGAATATAGCGCCACTGCTTCTAGTGCTTTGCTTTCGCTTCACATTCATCATTCCCGTGAGACTGGGGAAAGTCGTGGACAAACGCCGTTCTGTCTACTCAATTTAGCCGGAACTCTTCTAAGCTCTGACTTGTTCGCTTGCGCTTGCTCTATTGAACGTCTGGAAAGACGCAAACCATAATGCGTTACTTTAGAAGATGCAGTTAAAAGCTTCCTCTGCTTCTTATTCATTAACATTTAACTGCGACCTAAAAATGCCACGCTTCGCCATATTGTTTGGAATTCGGTTGGCTGGTGGTCCTCGCCAAATTGAAAGTTATCGTCAATATACCGAAGAGGTTTCTTATGGTGTTTCGTTGCTTGAAGCTCGGCAGATATTAACAAATTACTTGCTACTGAGCACTGGAAATGCCAACTGGATTAGTAAGGAAAATTTTTGCATCCATTTGCCCATCTCCGGTATGCGATAATACATCCAACTATTCAAAATTAAATCATGGCCAGTACATTCTACCGCTATTTAAGCATATTGCATGCATTCATCAAGCACAGATTTACTTGAGGCATCCCTGTCTGAGCTTTGTGTCGTTATGATTCAAAAGCAAGTGTTCAATTTATTATACTATTCTGGATGCATTTGGGGAAGAATTTATAGCCACAGTTAAGTTGATTTCAAACATCATTTGGGGACTCCACAATAAGATAATAATTATTATCAACTTACAATTGCTTCTTTCCTCATGTTATGCAATAGAATCTCTCTTAGCTTTGTGAATGACTTGATCTACGCTTTATTTAAGTTTGTCCAACAAGCTTAAATGAATCACGGGGAATGCTGATCCTCCACAATCCAAAACATCCCATTTAGTAAAATGAATAAGGGAGGCAGAACCAAAGTGGTTTTACAAAGGTGAATCGAGGTCCAGTAACAGTTCCATCTTGTCCCACCTTCTAGAGTGCAGTCACACAGGGACAGAAAATGATTTTATAGCCATCTAACTGTTCCTGAAGGTTTCACGCACAAATTCCGGAAGCATCTTCTTTCTATTGCGGAAGCTATCTTCATGCGCCAAATCAAGCCGGAATTGTGCGTACAAAAACAGTTTGTACGTCCTTTACTTCTACCGTGGCCTACAACTTAGGGTGTGATTTCCTTTGCACATACTTGCCACTTTCAATGACCCCGTGGTTTATTGATTTTTACCCGTGAAACGAAACATTCTGTTCAATTCGCAGCCCAATCCTGCATATTTAGCACTTTCTCCTCATCATGTAATACTTGACTCCGATGAGAATTACCGAAAAGAATTAATTACTCAGATTCTGCCTCCCGTGAATTGCACAACAAGTCGACTTTACTGGGAATTTGTAGTTTGTTCGCTCGATTGCTTTTTGTCTAAAGTTATGAAAAGAAATAAATCATGTATCCCAAATGGTTTGATTAACCTTCCTTCCGTTAATTCATTTAGATAGTAGAAAATTTGAGCTACATGACAACTTAGGTACGATTACTAAGCTATCTAACTTATAAAATACTGCTTTCTTAGAATGCGGAAATTGTCAGCCGTTGATTTGTTTTCTGAGGTGGAGTAGAAGGCAAGAAAACTACTCGACGTCTGTAGATTCTCAGCAGTATTCTTTTAAGTATACTTCGGAAACTGAAGCTCCCGTGGCATAGTAAAGTAGCTAGACATAGAAATATAATAGAACCCCATTACCAGTTGTTGTGTCGGCAGAGGCAAAGAAACAATGTCGTAAGCGAACGATTCAATTGACACATTAAGATGAAGGAAAAATGTTTTCATGATATGGCGACATGTGTAAGAAGTTAATGTCGACCAAGCCAATGAGAAGCAAGAACAGTCCAAGCCAAATGAATTTTAGCGGTTGCGAATTACGACAACGAACCATAGTAATAATTGCATGTACATGGAGAAAACATTGTCCTCTTCTTTGTTTGAAGGTGTATAAAAATATTCTGCAACAGTGCCAAAATGTTTGAAGAATAAAATGCCTCAATTGGCATTGCATATTACAGCAAACCGATGCACTGGGTCGAGCGTAGGGTCGTACTGTTCCAGGATCCCATTGTTGGTGTCATACCACGTGTAACGAAAATGTTCACATGCTTAGGAATTAGTGTTGAAAATGCGGTACGCAACCGTCTTTCATTAAATATTTTTCCGTCAGTCCGCTTGTAGGACACTGGGATGAGGAATGATTCTATAGAGATCAGTAGTGTACAATTATAAATATAAATAAATAAATATGAATTTATAAATATGAATATAAATATAAATATATTATTTTGCTGTGCTGTAACACTGTCACAACGAGACTGCACCTTATCGGGGTGCGACGGTTTGCGTACCTCCTTGACTCATTACGCTATAATGGGTGATGCCTTCGGGAAGCTTAAGAGCTACGCCTACCAGCTTGGTCAATGTTGGGAAGTCAGAGTATCTCAGTCTCTTGGTCCTCCAGGTTAAGAGATTGAAATGGGATGTCTTCGATCTTTGTAAAACTAAATCCTTGCCACCTCCCCGCTGCCTTGCTGACAGGCTTTTGAGCCAAAGTTTTTGGATGAGGACTCTAACTGTCTTCCTGTCTATGTCTGGGCGCATTGGCAGTAACTCAGGCCACATACAACCATGAATTTTCTTTCAACATTAACTTAATTCTGCATCATCCTTCACGCAGAAGGTCAAGGGTCGCATTATCTGCTGCATACAGTAGGGTGGATAAGCGAAAACGTGCTACTGCTGGCGCCTTCCTACTTTGTTTTCCACCTGCTGCACTTACTCCCCACCCCGACCTCATTATAAAGCTTCCCTATTTACTTCCCAGCTTAAGTGTCAGCAACGGAAGTGCCACGTATGTAGGACCATCTGCATCCATTTTCTCAGGTCACGCGCCCGACGCCAATGAGCAACGGGCCATTATAAGGCCAAACTGATGCGTTTACAAGACCACGTTCGACGTTCGTACTGTAAGCCAAATAGGGCAGCAGGCTGTAGTCTCACGCAACTTGGACAAATTAGGTATTGATAATGTGTCGTTTGTCCGAAACTGGGATCAATGATCCTACTGGGGTTCTTGAGGTAACTGCACCCGGCTCGTACTCTCGTGTGTGGTGGCAAGCATCCGGAGACGCCGATGCAGCACTCACGGCTCAAGCTAGTGAGGAATCATTTACGGCTCCAAGCCTGAGCAATCGTTGGTTGCTTGGATACCGGAGATCAGCCGATTGTGTGCTACAGGTCTGATGATATCAGGTATGGCTTATTCACGAATTAGTACACGAAGCTCCTCTATTGTGATTGCCGCTTTTTCTGCCACAGACTGCAGTTCTAGTGCTGTCAAGGACACATTCTATCACTAACTGGAAGCGCCATTACGCAGTGTTACTTCCTCAAATATTATATTATGCGCAGGGGATAAAAACGCAAAAGTAGGGCCTCTGAGCACTTCAGAAGCTTAGTTGGGCGGTAATTATGGGCTTTACTTCGAACTGACTGACAACGCCGAGCGTCCGCCGCAACTGTGTACGAAGCTCCTGTTGTTTCTTATTAGAAATGCTTTTAGAAATAGTGGGCACCGAAGTGCCACTTGGCGTCCTCCTGAAGCTGGCCAGCGATGAACCAAAAATGACAAAATTGCCGTAAGTATAGGTGGCGTGGATCCATTCTGAATTGCTGCTCGTAATGGAATGTCTGCGTTGACTCTGATCATGCCTTTGTAGGCAGTCGTTGTTCAATGAAATTTACCGGGAGTCACACCATGCGTGCCCACCGATTGGCAAAAAAGAAATAGCCTTAGCCCTCAGTCAGGCAAGCCTATCAAGACGTACTGCGTACCGAAATTTCGCTGTTTTCTCCTAATGACACTGTGATTCAGAGGAATAGGATCGGGGCGGCCATGCATGACCCAGCGACATCTCCTATTGGAAATATCTATCGTCACTGCACTTGTCACAAGATATTCGAGAGGTCAGTGAATCTGTTGTAAGCCAGAAGAAACCTCCTGGCTGGTTATGAGTAAATGTGACCAGATGGGTTAAAAGGAGCGAACTAAAACTCAGCCTAAGTGCAGAAAAGGAAGTCTGATGAACCAGTCTGGCTCAAGTAATGTGGGAGGCAGAAGCAGTAGGCAATTACGGCAAGTTCTTCTAGCAGATACAAAACACTGGTATCAGGAAACCAGTGGTAATTGAGAGAATCAGGTAGAGTGCGGGTGCACTGATACACAGCAATGAGTGTCGTATGGCTCGGTGGGCGGAACACTTCTAAGATCACTTTAGCTGGTCCCTGCTCCCGGATATTTTCCAACTTAGGTGATGCAGGACGAGCCACAGACGGTAAATTTAGAGCCACCGCGGAGGTCGAGTTTCGAAAATTTACAACGAGCTTCAATCCTTTTTTGCGGCTGGACTGGATACCCTCCTAACCTTACTTTGTAGGATGCAGGTGAGGTCCTCTGCGAAGCATTGACCTCCCGGTTTGAACATATCTGTAAGAATGAGATTGTCCCGGCTAACTTTAGCGAATCGATTATAGTGGACAAATACAGAAGGGCAGCCATACAGACTGATCTAACCACAAGGGTATTAGCCTAACTCCAGTTGCGATAAAATTACTGGCCTCAGGTCTCGTTTGTCGCCTTACTGTGGAATGAAACGCTTTGCATACGGAAGGACAGGATGATTTCCGTCCAAAACTTGGTTGTATAGACCATATATTCTCTCCGCTGCAGGTACTAGAGCTGCACCTTTCATTCCGCAGATCCACAATAGCTCTGTTCCTTGAATTCTAGAGTGCGTTCGATGCTTTCGATCGGTCGATTGTGTACAAAATGCTTGCGCGAAAAGGTGCTCCCACGAAGTATATGAACATCCTACATGCTGTATACTCGAAAACTACAGGTCACGTCAGGGTCTACACTGAACTATCGCATGGATTTCCGACACATTAACCTTCGTCAGGTTTGTCCGATTCCAAAGTTTTGTACAATTTCGTTGTGCAGTCTGTCATGTTGTGTTCCGTATCGGAATCTCACGATGTAGACGTTAAGATCCTGTCTGGTGAAAGATTAGTTGATCTTGATTATGCGAACGATATCATCTTGCTTTTGACGACGATGCGATGACACAATCAATTCTGAATAACCTGTCTTGATTGGTCCCAATATTTGGTATGCGTACGCAGCCTCAAAGTGCAAACTGGTGCTACGAGACTACCAGCCATCTTATGAAACCTTGACTCTTGCTAAAGAGGAACTCGAGGTGACTGATCATTTCACTTATCTGGGCAGCGGCATAGGCAACCCTGGGCGCATAGAAACTGAAGTCAATTCACCTATTACAAGGACCACAATTGACCTTCTGAACCTGTGGCATCTTTGGCAACAGAAGAGAATTTCCCTCCGTCTAGAATGTCTTCCATACATGGACACAGTGACGCTCATCCTGCTGTATGATTGTGAGAATTTACCCCTTGGGTCTGACAATGTGCATCGCCTTCAAGTCTTTGATCATCGTTGTTTGCGAAGCAGTGCTGTTGTCAGATGGCACCAACTTGTCCGTTAAAATGATGTGCGTAGGTGATTAGTAGTTAGGGATAACCATGCTAGCTCCCTAGAACAACCGATAGCACTGAATAAGTTGCTTTAGAATAGGCACGTGCTACTTAAGCCTGGTCACGGCTTACCTAGGAGAGCCTTGGTTATTTTGCTAGATCTCTATTGGAGCAAGGCTCAAGGTTGACAAAAGTTGACTTGACAGCATGAAGTCACTGACGGCCAAACTAGGTACCCATTGTCTGTCTCGCCTTCCGGGCTGGAGTCCGCGTGACTCGACTTGGGTTTCGCTTAAGACATCACAGGACGCGGCTTGCAGTCGGCATTATTGGCGCGTTTGCTATCGTCTCCCTATCGTATTGCCAGTTTATATTGTGTTTGTTGCAGAGTTATCTTCGTGTTAATCGTGGATTATGATGTGGGGCGGTGAAAGCCGCAAGTAGGGTATCTCGCCGATACACTCTTATCCATACACCATGGCCAGCTGGTTGTGAGGTAGGTTGTTAACCCAAGGTGTAGAATCATTGGCCCAGAATTTTTGCTTAGGGTATTACAGTTTTCAGGTAGGGCCCACTTTCTTTCTGTCGCATTATTTTTTATCCCATAGGTCAACATAGTTGTATGACCGAGAAACATTAGTTCAAATATCTGATGTGCTCCCGTTGATGGTGATGTTGTTGATGATTTTTATGATCAAGCTGCTGATGATGATGAGGTGGAGAATGAGGATTTTGATGATTTGGCTCAGTGTATTTTGGCTGTACGAGGCGGCGCTTTTCTGACAGGGTGGGAACACCATCCGGCCTGGCTTGAAACTGCATGCCGAAAGCGGAATAACGAACCAAGCGCCACGCATTTTGCCGACAAGGTACTATTTCACCGAACTACCTGAGGCATCCAAATCGTCTATCGACCACATAAACATCGATCATAAATCGTTCGAAAGACCTTACCTGAATCGGCTGAGAGTAAAGCAATCAGACTATGCCAACCGTCATTGTGCTTCCAGAAAACAATTACTCACACGCTGTGCTTGAAATGACACAGAGGAACTGCTTCGTCCCAAACAATGCATTGTGCTCGTGCCAAAACTATGTCCTAGTGGGCAGTGATTGACAGCAACCAGTGACCGTGAAATGAGTGTTTTACCTTTTATTGTGCTGTGTATATATTTTAGTCGATTTTGTGCAAATAAGTGAACAAGCCTGAGGAAGAATTGTTGAAGACATATGTTCGCTTGATAATATTGAGTTTACAGTTCTACTTCGTTGCTTCTACTGTTTGATCCAAACACGAAAATTTCAGTGGTTCATCGCGGACAGTCTAAAAGGGCTATCGGTGCATAGTGGTCAAGTCTGTGATCTATTCAGCATTCCTACTGTCTGTTAGCCTACAGAACTTAGCGCAGCCGTAGCTGTAGTGCACTTAGTGATGCAGAATGGACCAGAGATATTAGTCATTATGTTTAGAATGGAGGATAAGGAAGATGAATTTAATAACGATATAAATATCAAGCTCCAATACTGTAATAAGTATTGGCTCATTATTCGGCTGCCTAGTTTTCCAGAGATCATACGGACTTTCGACGCAACTTGAAACATTAAGTTTAACTTCACACGGACACCTTCAATTTAATCGCAAATGTGGTTTCGCCTGGAAATGTACAGGAGAATACTCTAAGCCGCAAAGCCAGACATTCCAAGCTGCTAGGCCATATGTATTTGTCCAAAGCAGCCCTCTGATTTCCAATTCTTTGCTGGCCTGGCTCTCAGCCTGGCCTTACGCATTGATCATGCAGCTAATCACCGATGATTAAGTTAACCATTATCTATGATATACTCTCAGGAACATGTACAATAATATTAAAGATAAGTGAAACGGCGGTAGATCTCAATGTACTACATAACGACCAGTTAACAATGAGCGCTCTATACTTGGTGGGAGAACCCGCCATAATCAGACTATACAACAGCTATCGCTACCGCCGAGTGAGTTTTCGCAGAGCCAAGAGGAATTGCAAACGGAAACCCACAGCTTACGCCCCACGGGGCCCCACAGTGCTCTCACATAAACAGGTCATTAAAGGTTACCAAAGAATGTTTCTGTGGTATTAAAGGGGTTACAGTTCAAGTAGGTGCAACTCAAGTGAATAGTTATTTCAAACATTCTGCAACATTTATTGACAGTGGTGCAGCCTCACCCAGGATCGGGATTCTGCGACAGTTTGCTCCAAGAAGTGCATTTTTCAATTAGTCCAGCTCAGCACACCAAGTGGATCCCCAAGGAGCGCTTCGAAATATGGCTACCTCATGTTTTGTTCAACTTAAGCCTAAATGCTACTCCAAACAACTTCGAGTGCGTTCGGTTACGGAGAATAGGGTGACGACCGCAGAAGTTTACGTAAGGTGTAAGGCTCCTCTTGAAAGAAAAGCTCCAGATTAGTGGGACATGGTGTGTTTTCACAAATGAGGATTTAGCTTTCAGCGCAATAGGTCATTGGGATCAAGCAGTAGATGGAACATATGCGCACATCTTTCTTTATTACAGATGCCTCTTAGGAGAGCATAACCGAGAATACATCCTCAATGGTTGCGCTGGTCAGGTGCAGATTTAATATCCTAGTGTTTGGCACCGTACATTACGCACAGTTCCCATTTGTTGAAATTCTACTTGTGCGGCGCAAACCAGATTAAATTTCGTCTCAATCATCCATAGTGCTCGCCATCCTTTAGCCTCCTAAGTTCATCAAAATCAACACGTAGCCTTGTCCTCTTACTCTCCATCGTATTCATGGATCCAGGTATTGCGTGTAATTCCTTCATTGTCATGAGCCGATCTTCTGGTTAGCAATCGGTTGTGCTGACGTTCACATCCACCACGAACTGAAATTTCAGTCGTAAGCGAACAGTTTGCTGGGTAGCCGTAGGTTCCGCTTCCAGTCAATAAGTCCTGCAATCCACAGGATTTTCTGATAGACATCTTCAAGGCAACACGCTGTAACCTCTCGGTAACCAATACAATTATAATTTTCGAATGCCGCTTCTAAATGTATTTAAATTTACCTGTAGAGGAGAGGCAGTGCACTTTCAGTTGTTGCCATCTTCATTTTTATTCAGGATAAGAGCCTTTACATCGGACGAATGACGACCGTACGTTCCTCTCCGTCCCATGTGGTCTAGTGCGATCTAAATGGTAAAAATTTCATACAAATTAAAGACAAACCTGTTATGTTAACTTTGGGGAAGCTTTTCTCTTCACCTTGCCAGATTCATCCTGTTCCCTTTCTACCCAACTGGGGGAAAGCAGAAGTGGCAACTCCGCTGATTAGAAACTGTCTGTCGCAACCACATGGATGTTTCCACATAAAAACCAGACTCGTGTAATCACCTGAACGTTTTGTAACTAACGTTCCGCCCTCCTATTCCAAGTGCCTATGATGTTTACCCTTTGGCGTCCTGGCCAACAAGTCTCGCCTATGCCATGGGACGTAAGGAAGCTGTGCTTACTCGCTGGCATCTGTGGCACATCGGCAGATTGACATCCGTTAGATTTCGCGTGTGTCCCGGCACAGCAAATTTGGCACCGCTCATAAAACAGACAAATACCCCCAGGTAAGCAAATGGCAGTATTGACGCAGTTCTCACTTGTTGATAACTTTGGCATTTTGGCAGTTTCATGTCCCCAAGACCTCTCATACGAAGCGGCATGAAATTTGGGCCCCACTAACGGTACTCCCCCGCGCTGATCACACAGCACTTACTGTGCTAACTTTAGCTGGATGTTGTATTAAATTTTCTACATTTCTAAAGCAAGCTGCTGAGTAGGGGATTAAAGGGTACACATCAAGGCTGAAATTTATCGAGAAGTTGTATAGTCCATCGCGTCCATAGATAGCATTGATTACAGAATAGCACGTTTCCAAGAATTCGTTTAGTCACCTAGAATTTCCATCTGGTAGGAACTTCTAAGTCGAGTTCATGGACTTCTTAGTCACTATATATGGAGACCAGTAAATATGGTTCAGGTCAACTTATGATCATGTTGTGTTCGGTGATCCCTATTGTATGATGTTGTCATTTGCCTGAGGTAGTTTGTCTCATTCTTTGCAGATTATATTGTACATAACATCACTCTGACTGCTTCGTTCGCCTTTGTCTAGCCCTATTGAAAGTATTCCTCTTAAATTAGCATTTGGCTTATTTGCCACCAAGCTTCTGTTTGGCCTTAGCAATCTCTTCCTTTGCTCAAAATATTTTTATTAATTTAAGAAGGTTTACTAGTTTATCTACACTGTGAGAGCACTAATAGAAGCAAGTTACTTTTGATGATATTTCTTAGATATACTAACTTCCTTAATGCCTGGTAGAGATGGTTCTATTCCTTCTTCCTCAATTCCCCCATGTTGTAGTGTATTTGGTGTCGTACGAAGAGGTTTTCCGTGCCTCGCTTTTTGTAGTTTGTTGTATAGTTTCTGCGGTCGGTTCGTGTCTTCTTCCGATATAGACAATTGTGGATTTCCGTTATTATTCCTGTGAGCCAGTTTATCTAGAATGGCATTTCCCTTTTCACCAGTGAGATGATGTAGTTGCTATATTCTATTCTGCTGTTACATAGTTAATGTGTATTTGGTATGGAATCCGGCTTGTTGATGACAAATCTGTCGTCTAAGTATCAGATCCGTAATAGCGGTTTGATACGACTCCTGATGCTTATTACCTAAGCTTTCAGCGGCAGTAGTTCGACCGCAAGCGTACAGGCACTGCAAAATGTTTAATGGACTGGTGATATAACTGTAGCACTGATTAACCTGAAAGCGTGACACGCGTTTCTGATGGAGTGGAGTGAAAATCAAAACACCTGGATTTTGCTTACAAGTAGGCATTGATTTCATTTTATTTTGTCCGACATTCTTCACTCAAGGTGTGAACATTCTGCAAAATGTTTTGCTCTCAACACCGTACCTGTAACTAATTTTTTGATGTACCGTATTTAAAGATTTATATTGAGAATTAATGAACGCAAGAGCCGCCGATGGCGCTTAGACAAGCACTAGTCGAGTGGAAACCTATAAATCCTTAATACGGTTTACCACATTTGAACGTATAATTAGTGTTGAACATTCAGGTGGTGTTAAAAATGGATATGATTCTTTATCTGTTGGATAGCTTTTTCATCCTACAAAGCACCTAAAATTGTAGTGCTCCAAATGCTTTGCTTTGTAGTATTAATTCGGATGTAGAAATTTGTGTCACGTATTGGGTATAAGTCCCCGTTTGTGGTAAGATTGACATTAACTTATTCTGCCATCGCTGTTTTGCTTGGCTCTACAGTGGTGCTTTTAGTGTCTCACGCACTTACAGAACTATATCAGCTCTCTATACTATTTTTAAGTGCTCCCATCCCAATCCCAATTCAGACCATGTTTATGCATTTAAAACAATGGAAGCTTGAAATAACGATTTACTTATTCGATGAACCTACAAATTTTAATTTTTACTCCAGCCACTCTAGGGGACTTGAGAAATCATTATTCCTTGGTATACATTCAAAAAACGATTTATAGAGAAAGATTCTTATTGGGTAGGACAGACCATGGATGCCAGTCAAAATGTGCAAACGCCGTAAAAGTTTACCACATATCCTGAGTCAGGCACATCGGTTCCTAACGCCAATTGTTGGAAGTCAACTATACGGCTATATCACCAACTGATGATCAATAGTAGATTCAGACTATGTAAATGACCCCAGCGTTAAAGTGGCTATAAGATGACAAAGAGCGAACGTTCTTTGAGACTATTTTGAGAGTGTTAAACTGAAGTCGTCGTGTGGTACGAATCCCAAATAGCAACAATTGTTAGTTATCCTAACTGGACTCACCTAATGGGGCAGCACCATAATCTTTTACGAGTAAACCATACTATCCTAGAGAACAAACAGTTAATGCACGCGCTGCAATTTATGTTAATAAGAAAAGGAATTTAGTGACCGACGTGCAAGAAAGTTAGTGAAGAATATTCCGTAGGAATGCACAGGAAACCACATTTTCATAACAAATATTTTGATACGAATTCCCAACAAATCCTATCGTTGCTTCTCACGTCGTGTTGATGTAGTTTGATCGCATGATCGCATAATGTAATCTTTTGGTGAAGCCAGATGGTTCCTGTATAGCTTATCGCTCTATAGTTTAAAAATATTGTAATCACATAAATCTCACCTCCATCGGTTGTTTTCATAGAATTATCTGTGGCACACTTGATTAGCGTTGTATTCGTGCCAATAGTTGTGGTGACCTCGGTAATAACTAGATATATAGGAAATGAAAGCATTGCAGACGTAGTGGTTTGAAAATAACTCTCACGTTTCCAATACTGAACGCCGGTTTTTAAGCTCCTTATAACTCCTAGTATAGACGACCATTGGCAGCGGTTGTTTGCAGTCATCATGCCGAACCCATATTTGACAAAAAAGCTTTCCCAAGCTGACGGTGGCCGTTGTCAAAATGTATCAGATAATGTTGCACCTTAAAATAATGCCATGGATAATTTCGACCGGCGTGATATCCGCCAGTGACTAAAGTACAAATGCCTATTGCTTTGCATGTGACTTTAAATAAGTTGCAAGATAGATTTTATACACAAATCGTTAGATAATGAAGCACTCATATTTAAAATGATTAGGAAACAGAGTGTACATATTACAAAGTTGGAAATTCGGTTCCAATTTTTTCTGGTAAAGCACATGTATCATGTCGATGAGAGGCTTCCCCTCCGTTGTCAATGGCAGCCGTTGTGTGGTTTAAAAAGTCAGTCTGGCATGTTGCGCAGGATCGACCTTGCATGAAGCCGTGTTGCGAATTGCTGATAATGTTAGCTTTGTTCAAGAATATAAATAGTTCATCTTTTACTATCCTTTCCATTATTCTAGATACGATGGGTGTGTGATTTATGGGACGAAAGTTTTTAACCTCGTGGGCAGCGCCATTTTTATGTCGCGGGATAACAACAGAAGTTTTCCATTGAGTAGGGTATACTCCGTTGTTAAAAGAGAGTGTGAAGATGTTGAGCAAAAGCAGAAGGAAGTCACTACCACTGCGTTTTATTAAACATGGGGGTAGTCCATCAGGGCCTGCGCACGTTGAGGAGTATAAGCGAGCGACTTGACTAGTGATTTTCGCTATAGTGAATTCTACTGTGCATAGACCTTCATTATTTTGCGGCGTGATAAATGTTGGTGTGTCTGATGATTCAGTGAGCATTGATTCGGCAAAATAAGCACTGAAAGCTTCGCAGATATCATCTGGTGCGTCGTAGTATGTTCCATCAGGCGTGGTGATAAAACTGAGATTGTCACTGCAACGCGAACCCCGGGCACGGAAGAGTTTGGCTAGCTCAGCTGTTTTGCTAGGGCCATTCAGAGCTTTATACTCTTCTAGAATGAGAGTTTTGTCTCGTTGATGCCTCTTTTCTTCCACGAGCTTCGACTGCTGTAATAATAGCGCAAAGTCAGCAGTTAACTTGAATTTCTGACGAATCTTATGAAGCTTTCGCTCTGCCTTCAATGCCTTGCGATCGGATTTGGGTTTGGTTTGGTAAGCACATTTTAGTGGTATTACTTAATCGATGCAGAAGCCGATTATACTATAAAACAGGTCCGTCGCATATTGAGGGCATGAAGAGAGAAAGAATTTATCCCAATTCATCGAACGAACCAGGTCCTCGAATGAGTCCCAGTTGACAGAATTGAACAGACGATAATGCTTTGTTTTCTGTACATTGGCCATGCGTAGTCTTAGACAGCATTTGATTACGCGATGATCGCTCCCCGGAAATTCTAAAAGAACGTTAACACTGATTGCAGGTATACCCAATGAAAAAATGAGATCCAGCGTACTTTCGCCTCTGGTAGGTCGAGAGACTTGTTGCTGCCAACCATTCATTTGGATACAGGAGATAAGATTGTGGTATTTCAAAGGAGCGGTTCCTATTGGCCATGAAATCGAAGGCAGATAGAAATCACCTCCAATAAGCTTATGTAAAAAGGGTAGGCCAGCGGCGCATTCAAATGCAAGCGTCAAAAGCTCTAGGTCTTCTTGACTGCCGTTTGGCGCGTTGTATATACATCCCATAGGCAGCTGTTGCTGATTAACAGATATCGTTAGCCAGAGTGATTCCTGAACATTGTTCAACACTGGGTTATCAAATGTTGCTGCTGTGAGCGAGTTTTTTAGATAAATTACGCAGCCACCACCTCGACGACCAGGCCGATTCCTCATAAACTTGTTATATCCGAAAATAGTTAACTGAGTGTCAGACATGCCATCATGGCACCAAGATTCAGTTATAAATAATATATCAGGATTATTCACCAAAACAAACGAGCGTAGGGTGTGGATCTTAGAGTAAAGAGAGCGAATGTTTATCAAAAACACTGAGATAGATGTGAGATATGAGGAAGATTCTTTATATTGTGTTATAAACCCTGGAGTTTCAAGCCGTGTGCCTGGGCCCAGGTTAGAAATTGTTGAAAAAGTGAGCTTATTGCCAGCGGTGGAAAATGATTTGGAGGTGGCCATAGCGGAGGGGGTTGGGACTGAGTATGGCCCTCTAGAAAATGGTTTGAGGGAAAAAGTCCATGATTACTGCAATAGGCTGTGGGAGCTGGAGAGTTAGGTTGTATCCTCTGCAACATGTCGCTAATAGGCTGTTGATTACGTAACGCATTGATAGGATTCAATGGATTGCTGTTATTTCCATCTATGGGTAAAATCCGCTTACTTGCGCTCGATATACAAGGATTCACTATACGCGGTGGAGGCACACTGGTGTCAATCCATACACCAATATTAGCATAACCCATGTGGTTCGTTGATAGGTTTGGAACGTCATGATACCCAATTACTCCGTGTGTAAGGTGCAAAGAAAGCGGCACGTCTTCCTCAAGCTAGAACAATTTTGAGGTGCCTTCCGCTAGATGGGTTGTACGTTTTGACCATAAACGTCTATCTCGTCCATATGACCTACTTTTTCAGACTTTTCTTTGAGGCGGGCAGAATCTGATATATAGCGACTGAACGATTCCGCTATAACTAGCGACCCCGACGGAAAATTTGGTATGCCACTTACCAATTTTTCTTTCCAGGTTTGTTCCATTTTGTAATAGGTCTATCCGTTTACATATTTTTGTGCATATTTCGGGTTCTATATCGTTTACTCTGTATCATTTTACTGCTGTGGATTCGGATCACCCAGTCCTCGACGGTCAGGTTGCTAATGTAACCACCGCCAGTCCGCCGTTTCGCGAAAGCAATCCAAAACTTTAGTATGCTCAATTAGGGGCACTTTTTATCTTCCAGGTATTACCCCTGAAAGAATCAAATATCTCCACTTGGTCTCCACGCATCCTCCGCAAGTCGCCGATGATATCGAGGAAATCCTCGAGTTGTCGGCAAAGAGGAAAACTTATGAGGAAATTAAAGACGAGGTTCTCAAAAGCACAGGTCCTTCAGATGGTCCACGTATCAGGAAGCTTCTGAGTGAAACGGAGTTGGGTGAACGCAATACATTGCATCTTTTGGGCAAGATGCAAAATTTAGTCAAACCCGACATGGTGGGCGACACTTTTCCCAACCAAATGTAGCTGAGTAGATTGCCACGTAAAATGTGCAACATCATCTACGCAAATGCTGGCGCATCTCTAACGCTGCTGCACGACATCGTAGACAAAATTTTGGAATTCTACGGCCAGATTTAGAGGTTTTATCTACGCCAAAAGACGCTATTGCAAAGCGAAAGCGCAGATTGATTCAATCAACAAGAGGTTTACCCATTTCATAAATTTTGAGTAAATCTGCCGATGAGGATCTTTAAACCGTTAAAGTTCATCTCGATCAAAATACCCGAAAGAATCACCGCGCCTAATATCGTTCTATCACTGGTACCATCAGCGACTTGGCCCGCAGATCAAGTCGTGCCGCCCACAGTGTTCCATCAAACGCCAAACCCAAGGAAAACGGGCCGACCAGCATATGGGGGTAATAGACGGAGCTGATCAATACCGTCGCCTATGCTTCGTTACCGATCGACAAACCGCAGTTCGCTAACTCGTTGACACTAACGCGGAAGATAGCGCCCATCCACGTAAGCCCAATAAAAGCAACCGGAAAGCTGACTGATAATCTAGACGCAGTCAACGGCAACAGCATCGCGTCTACGGTCAGCGCTCATGCACGCTTAACCTCGGTCTGAGACGCTCTTTTTGATTGGTATTTCTTGTCGCTGACCTCCAAAATCCTATTGTCGAGATGGATTTTCTTCAGCAGTTCGGCATGTTCGTGGATGCTAAACGACGTCTCATTGAACAGACAACGAAACCTTCCGTTGCTGGACTTTCCAGCCATGTAACATCGCTCAGTCCGGTCGCCGTCACCACCAACTCGTTGGCCAGCAAAGCGCTAGTTGTGAGTTTCCCTGAAGTCTTCCGACCTTCATGGTCTCTGTCAAATGCAGCCGCAGCTACGCCGCATCACATAATTACCAAGGGTCCGCCTATCTTCGTCAAAACTCAAAGAGTGAATCCGGAAAATCTCAAAACCGCCCTTGCGGAGTTCGAGCAAATGCTCGAACTTAACATTGTCCGACCACCCGGCAGCCATTGGTGTTCGCCCCTTCACATGGTCCCGGAAAAGTCAAGAGAATCGCGACCATGTAACGAGTACTATGCCTTTAACAACATGACAATCCTGGATCGTTATCCTAATTCTCACATACAGGATATTACAGCCGGTCTTCATGGCGTTCGCGTGTACTCAAAGAAAGATCAGGTGCGGGTTTATCAGCAGATACCGTTCGCCGATGAGGACTTACGGAAAACCGCATTTGTTAAACTATTCGGATTATTCTAGTTTCTACGAATGCCAATCGGTCTGCGCAACGCCGCGCAGACATTTCAACACTTCATGGACTCCGCCGTAGGTGCACTCGACTTCGTCCACCCGGTCATCGACGATATTCTAGTGGCCAGTGCTTCCGCAGACTAAGAGCGAACACATCAACGACTCTTGTTGGAACGGCTGAAGACGTACGTCACCGTCAACCCCGAGAAGTGCATTTTCATGCAGCCGTGCAATGACTTGTTCGGACACCAACTTCTTTCATTTGCAGGACAGAGTCCAGGCAATTTGCGACTTTCCTCATCCAAACATCCTATCCGCTATTCGACACTTTAGCGGCATGGTCAACTACTATCGCCGATACTTGTCACGCTGCGCGGAGCTAATGCAAACGCTTACCGATTGTTCTGCGTAGTGGCAACAACGGTAAAGTTGCTCTTATGCTTGAAGCACGATAACCTTTGGAAGCTGGCAAAGAATCCCTCTCTTTTGTCGTCACGCTGCATTACTTCGACTTGAACGCTCCAATCAATATAGCCTTTGATGCCTTGAAAAAGGCAAACGGCGCTGTTATACAACAGTCTTATCAAGGTAATTGGCAACCTAAGCGTTCTTCTCCCGAAGTCTTCAGACAGCAGAGTCGAAATACAAAACATTTGGCCGCAAGTTATTCGCCGTATAATCCGCCGTTTGCCATTCTTGTCATATTCTTGAAGGTAAACATTTTACCATCTTTACAGTTCAGTACCCACTCGTCAACGTCTTCAGGAGCGCTTCCCCCTAGACACTTTCCGCGTGAAGTTGGGCATTTTTAGTTCGTGTCGCAATTTTCGACGGACGTCCAACACGGGTCTGGCATGGATAACGTCGTAGCGGACATGCCTTTAAGAGTAACTTCTATGGCCTCTCTGTCAGCTATGGCTGCTGCCCAGCAAGCCGAAAAAGCCTTAATATCTTCCCGCGTAGAGTCCACGTTAAGATTGGTACTAGACCGCGTCCTTCGTCAACAGGTACAATAATGTGCGACGTCTCTACCATACATCCCCTTCCACTGGTACCAATCGGCTTTCGCCGAAAAACCTTCGATATGATGCACAACACCGCATGTTCTGGCATCCGCGCTTCAATCAAGATGATTGCCGATACATATGTCTGGCCCAACATGCAGAGCAAGGTCAGAAGTTGGGCGCGCAACTTTCTGAGTTAACAGCGAGCGAAACTTCATCGACACGTTGCCTCGCCGATAGGACGTTTCCCATCACGATCAACTCGATTCGCTTAGGTCCACCTCGACATGGTTGGACCACTTACGCATTCCAAAGGCATGGTCTATATCTTGACCACGGTGGATCGCGCTACTCGTTGGCCTGAAGCTGGTTCAATTCCCTCTGTATCCGGTGCAACCATAACGCGCGCATTCCTCGAACGCTGGTTCACTACACACGGCTGTCCTGCCATTGTGACTACCGACCGTGGTCCACGACTCGAATCGTCGACATTCAAAGACTTAAACAAAGTACTCGGATATAAACGCCTCCGGACAACCGCCTATCATCCTTAAGCAAACGTAATGGTGGAGGGTTTACAACGACAGCTTAAAGCCTCGTTAAGTGCCGCCAGTGCACTTAGTTGTACATAAGTTCTGCCAATGGTACAACTCGCAATTTCATCAACAGTGTTAACCGATCTTAAAGTGTCCAGCGCCGAACGGGTCTACGGACATCCACTCCGATTACCAAGCGCTTACTTTTCTGAAAGCTAGAACCCTCCTCACTGCGACGCGCACTACGCTCGGCAGCTGGCTACGATCATGCGCCGCAATAAATCCACCATATTACAGGAACATCATCGCAAGCCTGACGTTACCAAAGATCTTCACCTCTGCTCGTTTGTCTTCATAAGCATTGAGGGTCTACCGATACCAGTTGAACGACCTTATTATGGTCCATTCAAGGTCCTACAATGCAATGATGCTTCCTTCGTTATCGAACGCAACAGCACGCGCGAAGCCGCTTCAATCGATCGTCACCAATTTGCTTACGTCTAACCAGAGTGGAACGACTACTCCAGGCCTTCGTCCTCCGATGAATCAACCCAACCACTTGTGGAGGAAACGCCCACAGAAAGCAAAACCACAACTAGAAAATCGCCCCCTGCGTCCTCCGAAGCAGCTCCGCCTAAAATAGTTACCAGATCGGGTCATCGGGTGCACTGGCCGACATGTTTCCTAGAACATTGGTTTAGCATTTATGCTTATATCACCGTTTACAGATTTTCCTTCGCATCAGTACCCTCCGAAAACCGCCAAAAGACTCAAGGTATTATCAAAATTCAAAAGTGGCAGAAGGTTTATAAAATCAGAAAAAAAGTCGGGGATAACGTTTTGAAAAACGACGATAATGGTTGTTCCCTTGAATTTTTGTTGCCTATCCGGTAAGCACTTTCCCGCTTGTTGCTGTCGCCTATTATGCATGCATGACCACCCCTTTTCTTTATTTTTATGGTGCGTACTGGAGAAGACTCACTTGGGACAAACAAAACAAGTCGTATGCAACGGACGTTCTCCCCTTATTTTATTGTAACCTTAAGGGAGCATATGGGTGGGCGCCTGCTAGTGTCCGGTTGCTTGGTTCTCCCCCAGCAGCTGCATCTGGTTTCATCGTCTGGTCTCGCAGAAGGCTGACCAGAGACGGAAAGTACTCACGTATTTCATAGGGTCACTAAAGGTTACCTTTTAGGAGGGGACTTTGTGGTCACTTGGAGGTTGTCCTGTGTGTCTGTATGACGTGATATTAAAATATAATATCATTCTGTACATAGACAACTTAGGAAGATTGCCCGTTAGCACCATGACTACGTGTGTTTGAGTAATACAGAAGACGCGTTACTTCGCATTTGTCTTCTCAGCCTCGAAGAGCGTATGTTGCATCTCAGCTGGAGAGTATACATTTCCTCTAGCTAGAACAATTTTGCGGTGCCTTCAGCTAGCCGGATGGTACATTTCGACAATAAACGTCTATCTCGTCCACATATCCGTCTTTTTCCGTCTTTCCATGAGGCTGGCCGAACCTGACGTATAGCGACCGAACGATTCTGCTACAACCTATTTCCACCCGAATCACGTCATCATCTCATCAGACAGTGACGCAATATGCGTTTCTACCAGTATCCTTGTACTTATTTACTATGTGTTTATTCGTCCAATTAGTAAGGTGTGTGTTACCGTTATCATAAAAGCAAGACGGGTAAAGACTTTCGATTAAAGAAAATTAGGACACCAAATTGCTTTGCTACAGCGCAAAATGGCAGGGCTTGTAGGAATGAAACGTACTTTATCGCCGGTTACAAAAGCGAAGATTTGCGCCTGACCACCTTGCAGCGTAATCTTTTAGCGTTGATAGTAGCATAAAACTAATCTTTCACTGACTTTGTGGATTCACGTCAGTTTGATCAATTTAATTCCTCGGGCATGCTCATTACTAAAGCAGGTTCAATAACACCTATCATATTAATATTCCGTCAGAATTAGATTACTCTTTTCAATTTCACCTTTACTGATTTTACCACGCTGAGCTTTGCTTGCACGTTATTACTGTTATTTGCTTTCCTTTTCTTTCTTCTTCCGTTAACTATTTTGCTTATGCAACCAAAGTAGGCATTGAGAAGTTGCCTCGCGATTAGTATTTCCTTACATCTATCCTCACTGCTGAGTGCACAGTCTCTTTACGCTCTGCGCTCGAAATTAAGGCTAGTATATTGACTGAACTACTAATTCCCATTTTGCAATCACTGCTGATCTTCGGGACTCCTTCTCCTTTTTCGCCTGTCCTCTTTAGTTAGCTCATTTATATGAGTATTCATATTTTTCAAGAATGAAGCCAGTTAGGTTGACGTCAAACAATATGTGTGTTTTGTATATTTTTCTGGATTAATCTTCATGTCTCACTAAACTGCCATCGCCGAGTGCAAAGTGTTTTGGACTGTGATAATAATTTTTGCGTAATTCATCCGAAATAAAAACCAAAGATTTGGTCAAATTTGACTGCCTTCTCCAACATGGCATAGATGAATGGGAACAAGAAATAAATTTGAATTGGGTGCCATTTGGAGAACACGTGTGATTGGACTGTGACCTACAATCATAATGTAGACAGTGTATCACAATGAGCCATGGTTGCTGCGATCACTGAGACTGTAGCCGAAACACGAACGAAAATTCGCAGCTCAGGTTGTTCTGGATGAAGTCGAACTGTGCGCTGAGATTGGCACGTCGTTGCAAACGTTCAATCAACAACCCAGATGACATTATCACTACTTGGTTGAGTAGCGTTTAACCATTGGCGTAGTGCAGGCATGACTCTATAGGAGTGCGCATGCGCTTTCATATTTCCTCGTCTTTAGTTGCGGAGCTGAGCAATCTTATTGTCCGGACATCCGTCCGTCGTCAGCATGTTGGACAGGTAATTGACGGTGGACCTTCACCTCCATGGCTTGTGGATGGTGAGCTTTGCCTAAGTACTGTAGCGCTCAATTATGTCGTTTGTCTGGTGGTCTGATCCACCGGATTTTATATATTAGGGGGATCATGTTGCATCCCCTTCAATGTGTCGGTTATTTAAATTAGCTGTGGAGTGTCATGTTTCCAGCAATTCCGTCACACGTTTTGTATTCTCAGACTCCAGGATGTTCATATTTTCTAAATCCAAGTGGCAACCTTGTTGTTCTTCATGCGCGGTAGCCAGTGGTTTAGGATCACTTCTTGTTACAGCTGATTCGTGCATGGTGCTTCGAGTGCGAAGCTTAATTCCATTGTAGCTAGTTTAGTTCTTGTCACTTTCGCCGCTTTTTATCTGCTAGTTAACTTGGTTTTGGTGGCTCTGTTAGACTTTTTCCTTAGACGTTGAAGTCAGTATGCTTAATGTGGCACTTGGTTTGTGGGTCCCCAGCCAGCACTACAGTGTCCGAGCTTCTTCTGTAGCGAAGGAGTTCGTTCAGTTGGCGATAGAAGTCGTCTTTTACCGAGTCATCGCTACAGTTTGTCGGTGCATAGGCAGCGATAACGAATAGACACCTGTTAGTCACGCGCGACTTCGAAGTTTTGAACGAACCAGCCAATAGGACCGCACACATCCGGCTACTGATTGGAATCCAAGCAACCAGAGCAGTTTCATCCCGGGGACTCAGAGCAATACCAACACCGGCTTGGCCGGTGCTCGCAGCTGCATCGTCACCGGATAGGCGCAATGGGAAAGTCCTGCTAGTGTCACCTGAAGGGGATCGCAGAATGAGTACAGAGCTCGAGTCTTGCAGGCGGATCTCCGATAAGCAGCAGATATCTATCAAGAGGTTCTCTAGTGTTCGGGCAAGTGCTGCCTGTTGACCAATCTGAAGCAATGGGCGAACATTAAGGCATGCCAGTCTGAAGGAGGATCGAGGGCTCCAAATGGAAGCCGATGAACTGGAATGGGCCGCTTGCTTGGACATGGGCGTGTTGACATCGCAGGAATGACGCTCTGCGTTCACCTGTGAGTTGAAAATAAAAGACAAGCGACTATTGAAGCAAGGTGGGGGAGGGCCGAGAATTGGGGGGTTGAAAACAGGTGGGATAAAAATAAAGCTGGAATGGGACGATAAGGATGAAAAAGCGCAAGAAGGGGAATAAGAAGATGGGAAGGCCTGAGCCGTAGCATCCAAACCCCTATCCACCCTGCTCGATGCAGCAGATAGGGCACTGTTGATTATCCTCTGCGGTGGCCAGAGCATCAGAAATTTGTTTGAAGTGCGATTCATTGTATTGCGTGGGCAGGATACTGTCAGGTTGCCCAGGTCTAGACAGGAGAACGATTAAGGTTCTCAACCAAAGCCTTTGGTTCAAAAACATGGCCGCAAGGCAGCGGGTTTGGCACTGGACTACAAGGAGACCTTTTTAAGGAATAAGGAGCCACCCTCATTCCAACCCCCAACCTGGAGGACCAGGAGGCTGAGTTTGTCTGGCCTCTAACCATTGACAAATCTGATATGAGTGGCTCTGAAGGTGCAAAAGCACCACCCAGTATAGCTCAATAGATCACTGAAGCACACAAACTATTGCACCACGGTAAGGTCTAGACGACTTCTACCGCCAACTGAACGAACTCATTCGCCGCAGAAGAAGTGCGGACACTGTAGTGCAGGCCGGGATCTGAAAGCTCAAGTTGGAAAATTATCCTCAGATGAGCTGCATCTGGGCGGCCAACATGGTATATGCTCCCGTAATGATAACGGTGAGCAGTTACTTCATTTGTGTGAGGATGCTCGTTTATTTCTTGCGAGCACTACTTTCCGACACAGCACCCGCCGGAGGGTGACTTGGCGCCCACCAGCCTCGAACCATACTTGGACGCAGATCGATCACATTGCGATAAGTTACCGATGGAGAGGCTGCATCCAGAATTGTCGCTCGATTTGGAGCCCATGTGTGGACACCGATCATGCACTTGTATGTGCTGACCTGAGGATGTGCTTTGGCGGACGCCCGCGACGATGTTGTGAGCGCTTTGACACCGGCAGACTGTCGAAGGCATCTGTTCTGAATGCGTATCAAATTAGGCTGTCATCCGAGTTGGATAAACGCTCACTGGATGCAATTGAAGCTCACTGGTCTCATATGCAACAGGCCTTACTAGCAGCAGGCAAATCCTCATGTGGTATGTCTAATCGCCAACATGAACATTAGGTCTCTTCACAGTCTTTGGAACTTATAGATGCTCGCCGGCATATTCCGGCTGGAAGCGAACACAATGAAACTCGCAAAGAGCTCCGGGCAAAACTCCGTGCTAGCCTGAAGAGAGACCGCGAATCCTGGTGGTCTCGTCGTGCAACAGAGATGGGAATGGCCGGTGCCCTTGGTAACCATCGTAAGTTATGCCGTCTTATACGGGAAAGGTGCAGCAGGAGACCGGTGTTAGTAAAATTTACGTGACGAGAGTGGACAGCCTATCCACAACTTATCAAAACGCCTGGAACGTTGGGCTTAGCACTTTGAAAGGCAATTTAATCGGTCGGAATTGTTAGATTTTTCGCCGACCATTGATCGCCCTGCTCCGTGGGCTGTTCCTTTGGATCCACCCTCTCGCTCAGAAGTCGAACATGAGGTCAAACTGTTGAAGTTAAATAAAGCCGTGGGACCTGATGATCTTCCTCCAGCCCTCTTCGAATTCGGGGGTCCTGCTCTTGTGGATGATTTACACGAGTTACTAGTGAGACTGTGGGAGCAAGAAACTGTCCCAACCGATTGGAGCCGCTTCATCATAGTCCCAATTTGCAAAGGAGGCTCACGATCGGAATGCGGCAGCCATAGAGGAACCAGTCTGATCTCCATCGCCTCCAAATTGCTTGCCTCTGTCATCCTTCACAGACTGACTGGCACACATGAAAGCCAGATTCGTGATGAGCAAGCTGGATTTCGTCGAGGTCGTGGCTGCATTGACCACATCTTCACCTTGTGTCAGTTGTTGGAGCACCGTCACACATATTGGCGGCCCACCGTTGTCGTGTTCCTCGATATCAAAGGTACATTCCATTCGGTGGATAGACATGCACTTTTTGACTGTCTACTCAGGAAAGTTGTACCTGAGAAATATGTGAATATTATCCGAGCATTATATGCGCGTAGCTTGAGCAGAGTTAGGGCTTACGGCAATTTGTCGTCGCCCTTTAATATCTCCAGCGGCGTGAGACAAGGATGCCCGCTGTCACCGTTCCTCTTCAACTTCGCTGTTGACGAAGTCATGGAAATCGCGTTTACAGGACACGACTTAGAAGGTGTGGAGCTACTCCCAGGAGAACGACTTCTTGATTTAGAGTATGCTGATGATATTGCCCTCATCTGTGACAGCTCACAAATGTGCCAAGCGGCACTGCATAGATTAGTAATAGCTGACGTCACTTCGGGCTTTGCTTCGCACCCTCGAAGTGCAAAGCGTTTCTCCAAGGTTGGTCTGGACCGCCTCCTACGCTGACTCTTGGTGGGGATCAGCTAGAAGTCTTTCAAAAATTCAACTACCTGGGAAGTTGTATCAGCTCCCCTGGGATTGAAGATGAAATCACGAATCGTATAGCAAAAGCTCGGGGCGTTTTGCTAACCTTCGCCACGTATGGCGCCGACGCGACAACGCTCTCACCCGGAAGGGTAGAGTGTACAATGCAGCAGTACGTTCGACCCTAATGTACGGTTGTGAAACCTGGCCGCTTAAAGCAGCGGACCTGAAGAGGCTAGTTACTTTCGACCACCCGTGTCTTCGAAATTTAGCTCACATTTGGTGGGAACGCCACGTGAGTGACGAGCGTGTTCGACGCCTTGTTTACGGCACAGGAAAAGGAACTGAACCGCTCAGCACCGTTATTTCACGCATCAGGCTCCGATGGCTCGGCCACGTGTTACGCATGCCAGCCCACCGACTTCCGCGACGTGCGTTGTTTGCGCGCCGGGGCTGTGGATGTAAGAAGAGGAGGAGTGGCCAAGCGATGACTTGGTCTAGAGGAATGAAAACCCTCACTTCTGAGCTGGCCTCGGTTGGAGCGTCTCTGCTCCCTGGTTGGGGTCCGAAAGACGATGAACACGTTTGGTTGGACGCACTTGCTGATATGGCTAGGAGCCGACCTCTGGCGTTCGTGCTGTGAGTTTCTTTGTCCCACCCCATCCCTCTTAGCCTCCCCCTCCCACCACGATCTCCTTACTTAGCCTTATATAATTTTGCATAATAATTTTTTGGGTGCACAGCAGCCGGCTGTTAGCTTACCGGAACGATGCCCATCCGTTACCGGTAGCTCAGCCAGCTTTCACCAGCTGTTTTTTCTCTCCTTTTTTATTTGTATTGCGGCACAGTAGCTGAGGTGTTTCCCACCTCTAGCTGACGTGTATAATGATGATGATGTTTTGTGGGTCACCGAAATTCTACGCGACTGTCGAAACCTTCCTGTCAGTTCAGCAAATTTCTTTATCTACGAAAGCATTATTTGTTTGTTTGTGCGCTCTCGTATTTGCTGTTATTGCTGAAGCGTTCTATTATTAATCGGATTTTGTTGATGTTTCTTGAATAGCCGTTTTTTCGAATTACTCGTTAAAATTGTTATTCTTCTTGCCTTCTCAATTCAGTTACACTGCAATGTGTCAACGCACTTTTGAATAGGCTTTGAAAGCAGCTCATTTTGTTGTTCATGGTTTAGAGGCTATGCTAGTTTACTATCAGATCTAGATAAGTTTTCCTTCGATTTACACAGTTTTGAGGCGTTCCGTCGGTATTTCCTTTGACCAGTGCATCCGAAATGTCAAAATCTTACCATTGCCTAATTCACTTGTAAATTTGAAATCATCGATGGCACTGTTGAACAACTCATGTGTCGTCGGTACTCTGTTTCGTTTTATTATGACAAATGTGTCGTCCACATATCGGATCCAAAGCTTTGGTCTGAGGGCTGGTGGTGTAATGCGCTCCAATTTCTGCATTACAGCTACGATGTTATTCCAGATACTGGGGATTCCAGTGTCCTTCGTTTCAGCTACTGATTTACCTGTGCATCAAAGAAAAACCTTGCAATGCAGAAGTGCAATAATACCAAAACACCACCGGTTTGTTTGATTGTCGTTTTGCTTGGTTTATTCAGACATAGCACCACTATGGTTTGCTTAGTAACTTCGTTGTTGATTTAAGTGAAGAGTGCGGTGACGTCATCTAAGAGCGTAATTTCCTCGTCCCTTATCTTGGCACCCGGATGTTTGTGGTGGAATTGTTCTGCATTTTTGATGTTATGTTTGGACCCGGCAATCAGGTGTTTTAACCTCCTTGGTAACTTTTGCATATATATACAGTGGAGTTCCGGGAGGTGATTTGGTCCGAGACGGAATACATATTTATGAACTTTGGGTAATCTACAGATATGCGTTATATTTGTTACGTTGACTTTCATTGTCCACCGCTCTAGGCTAGTTATCACACTTTGTGCTTGCAGCTTCCTCAGCGTTGCTTAGATCTGGTTTATCAGCCTTGAACTGGGATACTGATAGATCTTACGATATGCAGATTTGACTGTCAGTAGTTATTTAGCATTGCTAACGTACTTCGATTTATCCATTATCCTTTTCATGCGTCCTTTGTCAGATAGCATGATAAAATTGTCTTCCTTCTGTAGACCTCCGAGTGACACATATTCTATCTTGGACGGAATCTGGGTGAATATGTTTCCACCTAGCACCGGGAAAACTGTTTATCGAATTCGTTGTTAAAACTCATCTGATATTCCGATGGATTTAAATGCATGTTCTATGATGAAAATCTCTGACGTCATAATTAATTCATTTACTATGATGTACTTTTCAGTTGTCTGTAGGGGAAGCACAGTATCATTTTGATACCTTCTTCACTGATTTCTGGATACACTTCGCAGTGATTGTTTAACCTTTTTTAGTACAATCTTGTGTCGGTTGCTTGTGTTATCAACCCGACCTTTTGTCGCCGATTCCCATGCTGACTGTAGATTTGGGCCGAAAGAATAGAGACAATTGTTTTATTGTCTTTTATGACCTTCTCCCATTTGCAAAACCTTTTATGAAATGCCAGATAATATATTTTAAAACATAGGTTTATTAATCCATTTTTTAATTAGTGTGCTCGTTGCATCCGTTTACTCAATTTATTTTGTTTGTTGTGAAGAATTTTCAGGATCCGTAGATTAGGCGCAAAATGCTTGTAAGCGATTCGTGTCCACCCATCCATGTGCAGCATATTGTTTAAACTTTACTTATCCTATGTTATTTTACGTCCTTGAACTCCTGCATGTATATACCTAAAGGAAACTTGGCATGCAAGTTTAACCTGAAGCTAGTCTAGCTAGAAATCAGTGCGTGCCGCACGTATCGCAGGGTTGACTTCTACATAGTTTGCTTCATAACACAAAATTCCTTAGATTGTTTTTGCATATTGTTTCTTTTCCCCTCGCAGACCATTTGGGCGCAAGTCGCTTCATTTCCTTTTGCCTAGGAATAAAAATGTTTGGAAAATTGAACATTTTGACAAACTAAATAAATATTTTATTAATGTTGGATGTTTGTGAGTAGGTTAAATTTTGTAGAGATTTGAAGTCACGAGTAAAATTCAAGCACAATAATATGCCTCGACGGGGAATCGAACCCCGATCCACGAATTTCCGTTCCGCTGTACTACCACTAAGCTACCGAGGGCCGACGACTAGGTGCGCGTGAATTTAATCGTGACTTTTACTTTCTACAAACTTTACCCTACGCACAAACCTCTAACATTAATCTACTATCGCCCATTGGACATTCGAAGGACAGGTACTTCAGCCCATTGAAAAGTGACGGGTGAGTGAGCCAATCTGCAACACTAGGACAGGTACTGTGAGCCCATTGGCAATACGTCGCGCACCAAGCAGAAGTCATGTGTTAAAATTTACGCACCTAATGTTCAGCCCTCGGTGGCTCAGTGGTAGAACAGCGGACCGGAAATTCGTGGACCGGGGTTTCATTCCACGTCTAGGCATATTACTGTGCGTGAATTTTAATCATGACTTCTACTTACTACAAAAATTTTAGTCACGACAAAGCGAGGCACACAATTTGGGCATGATCAGAATGGTGAAATATTGAACATGATAGCATAATGCGCAGGACCAAGGGCAAGCGCAATAAAGATGTAGTCTTTTTTGTCGGCACACAAGGCCCAAAGATTGAATGCTGTTTATTCTCGCAGGTGCTTAAGGTAAGTGTAAGAATTACAGAGATAATTCGAATGCAGTATGTTGGTGAGCACCTCGTGCAATGTGGATATGTACACAGTGTTTTCAGGTGAGTGAAGCATGATAGAAAATCTGGAAGCATGTTAAAGGAATGGTGGCATGTCATGGATCAAACATGTAAGTGAAGTCCTATGGGAGCAGATATATGCACAGAACTTGTAAAATGTGGTATCGGTCAAATTGCAAATGCCTGGGGGACAGTGACTGTATTGAGTGGCGGGTCACATCCGCCAAATCGCAGTGTTGTTAAACAGACAGCTGTGGCTTTTTAAAGGGAACGCTTTCCAGGCTTTAACCCACCGCGTCCTGGAACACTGCCAAATGGTGATATGATAATGACAGGATTGCTTCTGGCTGACTGTCCTAGCAGTTGTTCGCACTCGTTTTTCGGCAATTTGTTTCTGTTTGCTATGTGGTTAGCTGCTTGGGAGACTACTACGACTGATGGAAACCCATAAAGTCGGACGATTCACCTAGCTTCTATTCAGTATATTAACTTTCCGAATTCATTTCGTGTGTCAGGATTGCGAAATGTGAAGTTTTTCAATGATCTAGTTGGATTCCGTGGCCAGGTAAGCGTCGCAGGTATGTCATCGAAGGTGTTTCATGTAAATAGTCACGTTCGATAGAAGAGGAGAACAAGGAAATTAGTCTTGATTACCCCAAGAACAAATCCTGCATGTTAATATACCGCTGGTTGATTCGGCGTAGAGCTGCACTCCTTCGGACGAGTCTACCTGTGTCTTATTGTATAAAGCTTTTATTGTAAAGGAACCCGCGAATAATTTTAGTTTGTCTACAATCGTGAAGAGTAAACAATCGCGAAGCATCAGCTAGAGTGTCCTAAAGGACTGGTCATGTGGTTCTTTGTTATATACCACAGGATATCATACAGCGTTTTGCCAACGTCACTGTAATTGGCTGTAGGTTCAGTGACCAGTCAATTCTGTAAACAGACGTGAATACACAACCTACAAAGAGGGATCTTCATCGATACCCACTAGCTTTTACATAAACTGAACACCATGACGGCGAACCGGTTGTCAACATGCTTCGGGTGTTGGGGCGTCTTTGACCGTCTAGGAATGCTACCTGGCTTCTTGTGCAATGTATTAGTTTGGTTTCATTCAAATGCCGATTTCTCTTCGTTTTGGTATCCGGTTCATAACATTTCGTCATATAACTTAAGCAACTTGCATGCTTGTGTGTCTGCTCCTTATACCACAAGACTGGGTGAGGTCAACCTTTTTCCAAAGCCTGGGCGGTCAGGATTTATTATGCACATACAACCTAAGGATAAATGTTAGCAAGTTCCTGTGCTCGCTCTCTCTCTTCTCGACAAATGCCAAATTCGCCCGCGTTGTTAATGATCGTATATTCGAGACTGCATTCCACCCCACCCAACCGCACCACTATGGATTCGTTTCATTCCAGATATGTTCATTCCCTCATCCTTGGTAAACCAATTCCGATTCCCAGTCCACAGCATAGTGCCGACCTGGGCGATAATTCTGACCGCGCACATCAGGAGTTTATGTTCGACGGTAACCCATTCAAACACGTCGATAAACTTTTCACAGAGTTTCGTTCTCACTTTAAGCCATTTACCTTCATATTTTGGGTGTTAATTTAGATCAGTTCAAAAACAGTTTGGGCTGTCTCTCTACTAAGCATACTCTTCCATAAACGCTGTCCTAAGTATATCCGTTTACAGGACGCTGACCATTACCTAGCAATCGCTTTTTGTTTGCGAAATCCGCTGACGTTTTTACCTTGTGACTCTCTATAGACTACAAAGCAATAGCCGCTGGCCATGCCAGAGTAGGAATTACCTTGAGTGCGCTTGATGTGTCTGGGCTGCTTTACCTGACCCCTGTGGAGTGCTGGTTCAGTCACTTCGAAAAGACTCCCAAGTAATGTTGTCATGTCGAGGAGCCGGAAGATGATTTATCCATTGCAGGGTTGTAGGCTTCCCCAAATCCTAGCTTTGAATCAAAAAAGCAATGTTTTCTGTCAAATCTCCTAACTGTTCCAACTAAAGCGCCCGCGGACCATGCGTGCCTTGTGGGAAAAAACGCACAAATTAGCAGACTTGAAGTCGACGAATTTGAACTAGGACTTCAACATGACAATGGTATTAGCAGGAGAGGCAATGGCGTCGCCCACTGCAACATCACGCAACGATTCTGCCCCCATTTTACCACCTGGAGAATCACGTCACCTGGTCAACCATGGAAGCCCTATGAAAACATCGCTATTGGCTACCGCTGTGCGGGATATATATAGGATTTGAAATAGATCTAGGTAGCTGAGCTCTCCTCGGATCATGCGATCCCGTGTGCCAAAGGCACCCACTTCTTTTGTGGAACGCTACATTATTTCCGAATTAGGATCGATGTGACTAAGCTTTCTGACTTAAGTGTCCTGTTCACCTTTCCAAAAGCGTTTTTCTCCAGTCTTAGTAGTTCTCTTTATTTGGGGATTGAAAAGCGCAGGGCAGACATCTGCAATCCTGTGCTGGACACCACGACATCTGTTTGTGTTTTCACTGGCAATCCTGTTATCCCCTATACATCTCCATGATCTCCACCTTTTGATATCTTTCAAGCGATTCCCTCTGGAATAGGATATATAAAACCACACAAGACTATCGATGCCCTGCCCGAGGAGCTCCGTTATGAAAATCACGGCAGTTCATTGAGACGGAGTAATCGACTAGCTGAGAATTTCAGTACTCTTCTGCTCCTCATCCGATTCAGTATTTGCAAAAAGCCAACCGTAAGCAAAGTCCGACGACCGTCCGGGTATCAGGCCAATTAATGCGGCCTCTAACATCATCTGCCTGTACACTTGCAGTTGTGATGACACGTGCATAGGTAAGACTGGTCGCTGGCTGGCACATAGGGTGTATAACACTCGCCAATGTGACTAAGGCAGTTGCTGTCTCATCAATGCGGAGTGGGCCAACGAATGAACAGGAACCCTGCCTCATCTATCACCAACCATGTAATGACGACTCGTCACCAGCTGGACCAATTGATTCATTCAAGGTGCCATTGCGAAACAGTAACCCGGCGTTGTTGACAATTGGCAAGGCGCTGCTGCTAAGGTCGAATTTCCCTGCGCTCTCTGCCCAAAGGCAACTGAGGCAATCAATTAAATTGCCTTGGACCTGATTATTTCATTCCAAACAATTTTCTCTGTTTATATAAATTACAAATTTTGGACAATATGTAACGCGGACTTTGTGCTGAGTGTGTTGCGTAGCGACTGACGAAAGCAATAGAAATGTTAAGTTTTCGCAGCCAATCTCTCTTTACTTCGTTAATTAAGTGGTTCAAGGTGACTCAGATTTCAATTTGAAATAATTTATGGAAAATGGGACAGGTGAAAATGACGCAAATAAAATAGTAAACTGTCTACACAGATGGCAACTCACAAGTGCAGTTTGAGTGCTTGATGTTGTTGCATTAAAGACAAACGCTGTGAAAAACTGGCACCAATATTTATCAAAGCCGATTCCAATACTGCTTCTGTGAACACTATACTCATAGTATTGCCTTTTTGTGAAAAGCTGGAACGATGAGAAACTTTGACAGTATTTTTCCTCCACACGCAACGAAGATTTGTTGGAAGGAATCTTTTGAGCTAACATTGTTATTAGTCAATAAAGAGCTGGCAACTAGTGCCATTTAAAGCAAATAACATAAATCAATTCCATTACTGGCCACATATTTAGATGCAGCATCTGACAATATGTTCTGAAATTGTGGCAGACTTTAGTTGTAAAATTTAGGTGTGAAGCACTCTCGTGTGGGTCATTTAATTTCGTGCTTCATGTTAACTGGGATGTTTTACCTCAGTTTGTCTCATCTCCTCGGAATTATGCTCAATCGATTCGGATCACCAAGCTCTATTCCACGAGACCTATGTTTTCGTTTCTGGTTCAACGACACGCAGCACATAAACGGCGTCTTCGGCAAATCATTCGTTTAGACCTACACCTGCAACCTTGCAGTTTGAGTTCCTTCAGTGGGGTTGTCATTCGCTGTAAAAGAATTATTTCAAGCTTAGTAGACAATATGTATTATACACTTGTGCAACACGATCCAGCGTAGCTGCTGGTTGCTTTATCTCCCTGCATCTAACATTGGGAAAAATTTTCCGTTTTCCTGCATAACTTCATGTAATTTGACTTGCCGGTGCCACAAGTGACGCATCACTAAAAAACCCGCTGACACAGCGGCCATTCCAGCTGACTGGCGTAAACAATAGTTAATTTCGTTAACTATTGGTGTAGCCAGATGCAAACGAAGCCATGGCCCATGGGCGGGAGAGCTTCGTTGACCGAAAATACTATTGAAAAATAAACCTTATTTTAAACATATTTAGGACAAGTTAACAACATAAGTTATCCCAGGATCACTTGATCGTAAACAACCAATCCCTATTATGAAACAAAGGTGAAATTAAACGGTTAGAGCAGCGTACTGACAAGTCTTTGATAGTTCTGTGATGTATGTTCAGATAGTCCTATGTTTAGGATTGCTCAAACCCATGTAACCAGATACGAAAGGTTGGCTGCTCGGTCAGCCGAGTAAAAGGAACATGCGGTGGTAAAGGAGTGAAACTCGCTCAACTCGAATTACGGAGTATTTTATTACGTATCACTTATTATGAACATTATACAAGAGAGAAATACACTGGCGAAATAGTCACCGTCTTTCAAACACGAATATCATAAAGAAAAAACGGCAATGACTGCAGGAAAGTTAGACGGTCGCCCACGTCTTACGGAATTTCGCACGGCAATGAGAGTAACATTTCCGTTATTTGACGGGCAACAACAACTGACCAGCAGATATCGGACGACTAACGGTGTTGCAAATAAAACGGTGCTGCGTACGACTTCAAATTTGTCCACAATCCATACCACACAACAAATATCTACAAAAAGACAGTACAACGCAACAGAAAGGCAATACCAGTGATGTGTCCAAATGTCCCAGAACCCATTAGCAAATTTTTCAAAAGCAGACAATCCGAGGAGCAAAACAATTAGTTCTCCCCGCCTGAGCTCACACAATCCATGCTCACCTCGGTAAATGCTCACCAGTCGCTCACCCAAGGAAGACCGGACGCAGAGCAAGTTACTACCGCAGGCATTCTTTAGTCAATCGCATCGGAAGTACGAGTAACGGTTTAGTTCAAGTTCCTGGGTGTATAACTCTGAATGCATTCATGTCTCCGCGATTCATGGTATGTCTGGCCGCTCAGACGCAACGAAACAACAAAGCTCATTGCGCTTTTTAATAACATTGCAAACGTTTGTGATAGCTACTCGCAGACCGTAGCAGCAGCCGCCGGGCTTGTTTGAAGTGTGAACAGCCTGGTTATCCTGATTCGCAGCTTATTGAAAACCAGCCTAAATATTCCGTTACGAAGATTTGTTTCCCCCACCAATACGTCTTTTCAGTTCAGTGGGGTCAGACTTGAGCTGCTCCGTGTCTACTTCGTTCAGGTTTGGAAAAACATGGATCTTCAAGTCTTTTAGCCTACATAGGCAGAACTAGACCAGTCTTGGACTGGCTTCGTCTACAAAAGTGATTCTCTTGACCGCTTTTGTTAACCACCTTGCTTTCCTAGACGGGTAAATTTCCTCACCTATACAGAGTCCTCACCAGCGTCGAGCAGTCTGTCAAGTAGACTGTGTACAAACTGGACATCCTGGTCGCAGCGCACTTAGATTGATGGATCACTGGACTCCGGCGAGTAAAACATCACGAGTTTATAATACCTCTGGTTGGACAAGGTTGACTTTGCAGGGCGAAGTATATTACCAGCTTTACTTGCTTTGGCTGACTGTTGATGTACAGAAGTTAAATGTGCAAAATCCCTTCGCAATTTCCTTCTTTGTTCTTTCCACTGATCTTAAGGACTAAGACATCAGTGCTCGTTGTACACAACATAGTTAAAAGGACAGGACAAAGGTAAAAAATACGATGACACGCTTCGATGGCATTACATCTCGTTAGATATATTTAACGGGCAACGAACACGGGACAATGGGATGTTAGTTGTGACCGCTACCCTAAAGTCACTCGGTCACTAGTGGCAGTACGTAGTGGCGCTTCCAGTTCGTGATAGAATTCTTCCTTTACAGACTTTGAACTGTATCGTTGGGAGCATTCGTGTAAATCACAAACCAACAGCGTTTTGTGCTACTTCTTAAATCAACCTTAGTTGCGTTCGTCAAATATACGGCACACGAACCGCTGTTCACCGAACCCTATCGACTAATGATGGCTCAGCCTCGGACCTTAGAATAATACTAATAGTAGCTTGACCCACGATTGCTGCATCGACTTCTCCGGATGGGTGCGACCAACAGCAAGGGGATGAGCATGGTGCACTTAATTCAACAACCCTATTATGGTCATTGATCCTAGTTACGGACACACCACACACATCAATTCCCAGTGTGTCCAAGATGCGTGCAAGTGCAGGCTGTTGATCCATATCTGTTAGAGTGAGTACGTTGAACGCCGCCAGGGCAACAGGATACCTTGGCCGTTTAAGTGATTTTTGCTGATTGACGTCCGATGGGTTATGTAGAAAGATGGCTGCAAATAGTTCTACTCTAGGGGCAATTAGTTGCTGTCAATTTAGCTAGGATATATAAGAGGATGGTTAGGAATAAGTGTCAGGATGGGAGTATGATAAACCGGAGGAAAAGAAAATGGACAGCTCCAGCAGTAGCACAGGAGCAGGCGAATGAGAAAGCACACATGGAATTGGCATGGACAAGACTTTTGTATTTTGGGTTAGTTACCACCATCGGTGCATTTGCACTGCCGTGAAGGTGTGCCTGAGATCACGGGAAATACGACAAGAAAGAAGGACAGTACCGATCACATTTTGCATATGGTTGTATAAGTCTGGGGAAAAATTATTAAAAATATATACTTGTTTGATAACATTGATTATTCATCTATCATTGGATATTGTTGGGCGCTGATTACTGCTTTTTGCTTGCATATATGGAGGATTAGTGGCAACGCGTAAGAACGTAGCTTGCTTTGACGACAGCCAAACGCGGATTCGACAAGAATACATGTAAAGCTGACCGTCGCTTTAGGCGGTCACCTGGAATAGGGACCGTGAGCTGCCCACAAATCATGAGAGTTGGAAATCTCATTGTACTTTGCGTACTACAAGTGTATGCTGTCTACAGACCTGCACAGGAACAGTGAGCTGTGCACTCACTCATCGATCAAGGGTGACGTATTTGGCAGGCTGGAACACTGGGTGCGGAAGACTAATCCTTTGATTTTCGTAACCAAAATGATTGCATTATCAATATCTTTTTGTATGGTTTTGAAACACTGATATTGTACGATAAAAATATAGGATATTGGACGCAATTTCATCAGCGGTACTTACGGGGAATACTGCGCATCCCTTTATATAACAAAGTGCCGGACGCCGAATTGCTCGGGCGCAGAAGCATGCATAATATCGACTGCACACTTATGCTGTAACACTGCGGCGAATAGGACAAGTCCGCCATTCTCTCATACCTGAATCCTGCAGCCACCTGTTTGTTCCTAAACACCAAAAATTATACTCTCTCCAAAATAGCGCTCAAGACTTTTACAAAGAGCAACCTGAACTACAGAACTCATTCTTCCATGAAATGAGTTATCATCAGTGTCATATAGCCATGGTTACACACTTGGATGATGAAGCTGAGTTTTGCTACTGAGCACCTCGCACATCCGGAAAGACAGACGCAAAAAGTAATAGTAGTAATTCTAAAGCACCGAAGAAATCTACAGTGCAGGGCTGTGGGGTACTCAGACTCGGAGTTTCCCCCTTCTCGTTGGTGTCTCCTGCAGATACACTTGCCTCATAGGCTTGGTGCATCGGCTCCGTAACTTCAAAAACGAAACCCACTGCCATATTGTTACCCTTCTAGGACAAACTCTAAAATGGCGATACACGCACATCCTTATCAAGGGTGATTTCAATTTACATGGTTTAGACACCCCGCCATGATCGGAAAACAATTAAAAGCCGATCTGTGGGAGTCTTTAATCCATGTTCCGCTTTTAGTTATGTCGCCCAGCCTGCTAGGTTAAAAGCTGGTACCAAACTATCTGTACTGGATCTTGTGTTTAACAATGAGTAGCATATGGTTGATGTGTTAGTTGTAGATTGTCTCTTTTGTGGCAGTGGTTATACAGGCATTAGTTTCAACTTCGGCTGCCATGCTGAGTATAGAAATGAGACAATAATTCAGTGCAAACCATTACACTCTACGATCGATTGGCCAAGCTCGTCAACGTCACGACTTAGCTTTCCTTGCTGAATAAACCCAAAGTCGCCTAGCTCAATTATGTCAACCTCTTCAGTCGCCTGATTGGAGATATCTCGGATACAATAGGCCGCAATATGTATAAGGCAATTTGTTTGGTTAAAAGCCGTACTAGAAAGTGGGTGTTAGTACACGGCGCAGCATGGCGAGCTTATAGATTAACTCCACCCCCGGAAATGATACATCTACGTAGCCCACCCTAAGAAATACACTTAATACTCAGAAAAAGCAAAGTCCCATATCAGCAGTACATCATAGTATCTTTCAGCGCTAACCACAAGCTGTTGTAAAATCACGTCAATAGTGTTCGAAATTGAAGATGCATTTCCTGCCAAATCTCTCAAGCAGAACTTCAGGAAACTTCAATGAGAAACATGTGAAGATGCGCTGGCCTTCTGGTACTGGACGTATGTAATAACTCCACGACTAGCTGACATCGCAAGCCATTACCTAGGGTTTTCTGTGAATGCGATAGACGCTGTACGGATCCATAGTGCCAAAATATACTTCTGTCGGACAAGTGCAACTACCCTTCCGACGGTATCACGAAACTTCACTTTGGGCTTTATTTTTATTCCTTTTTTGAATCATGTCTGGCTGTATATAGTAGATGAAGCTCTAACAAATGGAACATTCTCAGTGATTCATCAAGAACATCAGTCTGAGGCAAACAGTTGTTTTCAATGATTCATCTACAGGCCGGTACAATCATATAAGGTTAAATTACAAAGGGATGGATAGTGATTGGTCCGGTGTGCAACAAGGACAGACTGCCGAAGCTGACCACTTCTTACGTTATCTACCGATTTGAATGCACTTGTGGGGCAACATACATTGGTCGTACGGCTCGTCAACTGTCACGTCGCATTAAGGAACATAGCCCTAAATGGTTGTTGAGCGGGGGCACCGGAGTACTTACAAGCGGTATCTTATCTTATCTTTTCGAATCTGGTCACCAGGTTAACCTCCCGAATGCTTTTACTGTGATTTATCAGGTTCCAATGAGCAAATCGAAAGGTACGCGGTTAAGGATGCTCGCCACTGCAGAGGCCATTGCGATCCGCATATTCCAACCCCGCTGTGCTCGCAGAAAAAGTTTGTTCAATCTCTATACCTGCCCTGGCCGAACAACCATCAGCCTAGCCGTCACCCAGACATCGGATCAGGCCTTGTGATTACGTAACCCTCAATCGATCTGTGTGCATGAGACAGCGGCGGACTATTCGCTGTCTAACCATTGACTGAGTCAGTTCAGAACAAACCCCTGAACCAATCACTATACATCCCTTTGTAATTTAACCTTATATGATTGTACCGGCCTGTAGATGAATCATTGAAAACAATTGTTTGCCTCAGACTGATGTTCTAGATGAAGCTCTCTTGATTTCTATTCTTGTTTTAGCGGTGTATTTGCGGAATTTAATGTTTGCGCTGCAAACGTCTGCGGAAAGTTTTATGTCGATATTTCACCATGGTGGAAAATTCCGGTCTTTAATAATGAATATTACAAACTAGAAGGAACAGCTGAACGTTTGCGCTGATCCGAATTCGCAGGTTTCCGCACAAGAACAGCACGAAAAACCCCAGTTTGTTTTGGAAAGTACAAAGATGCCCTCGCTTGGGCGTACAAAACTTGCGAGGGAATTTCTGGAACTATGGCCCTCCAGAGCAAATTCAATTTACCGAAATATTGAACTGGACTCAGAAAATGTAAAACTAGGGTCTGGATACTGCTACCCTGACTGATTAGATCTGGTCAGTCGGAACAGCGAAGCAAGATGGTGGACAAAATAATAGAACACTGTGATTACCATGCCAATTTCAGGAAGCACAATTACAAGTTCAAACGCCAACAACCTGCAGAACAATCTGAACACGGATAGTTGGCCTTGCAAATGGGATTGTTTATCTCTGCGACCAAACACCAGAGTGTATAAAGGCGTAGGCGTACTCTACCCGATGCAATCTCATCGCGGCTCCACTAGGTTAGGCTGCTTGCTTCATGCTACTCAACAAAGCACCGATTATGTCTCATTGATAACTGATGAGACGTGTGCAACAAACTTGTCAACCTCAGCGATTAGGGCGACTGCCATCAGAACAACCTAGTCTATCAATCTTCGCTATTATTCCAAACTGGTACACTCTTGCGTAATTCACGAAATTGCCTTGTATGTTGTGTTTGCAATTGCAACTATGGCAGTGTCAAAAATAAGCGAATTGAAGAAACCCTGAAGGAAAAACCATTAGTACCTGAAAGTTTGGATCCTCGTATCAGAAAGAAGCGATTAATCGAGGATGGATGAGCTCTCCTATGACAGGTCTTGCGACAGGGTTCGTGCATAGTGGAAGTCACTAAATAGAAAAATACCTTCTGTGCAACGTAGAATTCACCGACATTGAACGACCATATGTATATATTTCCGTGAAGATATATTCAAATTTACACAATTGTGTCCTTTGTGAAAATACTGAACACAATGCAAGCAGTGGACGCGAATCCCCAAATAACGTGATTTACGGAACTGTGGTAAGTCGGGTCATTTTGCAAGAGTTTGTAGCTCTGGTAATACTTCATTCCTTGATTGGTAAACACTTGATAGTAAGGCTACATTTTATGAGTCAGCTCAATTGTACACAAGGTTAGTTTGATTAACCTTGTAACAACGTAACTCTCATCCGATATCTGCTGTGTGTGCTGTAAAGTTTCAAGCAAAGCAATCGTCTGGAATCCTAGCTTGAATCGGTTCACGAATTATGCACTTCCATATGTTTCCACAAACAGCATTTCGCTTGCTTTTATGTGAGCAATTGCACTTACCCAATTACCAGCTTTTCAAATAGTTATGTTCCAGAGCCCCGATAGTTATATCAGGGAAACATTGATAGCTTCGACATAATGTCCGAATATATTCCTCCGAATGATGCAATTAAAAGAGGTGTGGATAAACGAGTGTATGTAGAGAAAATATGTAAATGTGAAGTGTAATCTTGTGCATAAAATCCACCGGATCTATCGAAGTGTAAACGGATAGAATGTCAAGCTTTAAAGTTTCCTCAAAACTTACACATTAAGTGCCGATGAAATGCCACTGATTATAGACTGCCGAAGCTGCACAGGATTTCTCGTATTGGGGACAAAGCAGCGCGATTGCTGCGTGGTATACATAATTGATAACTTAATATCTGCGAAGCATACAAACGGCCAATGAAACAGTGCTGGTAAGACATTCCGCAAACCTGGGCACACTTCGTCAAACTGCATGAAAATCAACCGAAGTGAATTGTATTTCAAACATGTGTATTGTGAGCTGCGAACAGTTTGTTATACATGGAACACTTACGACTGCACTGTTTGAATGCGCCCGTGGAGGCAAACCAGATATGGTGTGAATAAAATCCCTTGTAGACCAATACTACTCGTGGCCGAACATAAATCTCAGCATTCATGCCATGGTTCGGGAATGCTAAAAACGCCAGAAATCTACTAAAACTGTAATGCCGTTGGACCCTCGAAAGTAGCCTGTCAAGTACTCAATGAAGCCATGGAGGAATATTGAGATTGATATCATGGGCGCATTAACCAAAGACCCTCAACCGAAAATTAATGTGTCATCTCTAACGTAAATATAAATCAAATGATCAGAGGCTGCTTTGTGTACGGATGTCACTAAACCCGGCAGTATTAATTGACTTCACTGCTAGTTATCAACCTCTGTGTAACCCGGCGAAATAGTCACTAAAATGGAACTCAGATTTGACGCAATGAATACATGTAGTTCATAAGGCGCAATAGTATCAAACACTGAAGAACCGTGTTGCATAATAATGCCTCTACTTGTCTGGTGGAACGCAGCAACCGACTTTACAAGATTGTTTAAAATTTCTTCAGATTTTGTGTACACCTTGGGTCGATGAGTGGTTGTCTGCATTAGTGGTTCAACGGGCCAGCGTATTTTTCCGTCTGCCCAATCATGTAAACCTGCACATCTCCTGTATGAACATTTTTCTTCACCTACGTTGCCCAGTTGCACAAGATTCCGAACTCATTCTTCCATTTTATGAAGGTTGCCTTATTCCCGCCAGCGGATAATCAACACTGTGCAGCGTTCTATCCCGTCTGCCTTTCTACAGTGTCCCGTTTCTCTGTGCACCTATCTCCAATTCAATTACATTCGGCTTCCAGTTACTTTGACAAACACCCACTCACTCGTGCGTCTATGCATGTGTTGTGCTATGGTTACTTGACAGTCCAGGCGAACCTGCGTTGATCCCACCCAAACCCAATTGGTGGGTGCTCACATGTTCTCCTGTGTTAAATTGCATGGAATACTTGTACAGCTTTACATTGATCACTACGCCTCTGCTGAGATCACTTGATTTATCTGGTTTCACAGATCGTCCTGAGGATTTGGCCCAGTGATATTTTGTGTACTGAAGTGCCGATTGAGTGATTTGAGTTGTGGTATCTTTAAGGTACTGCATTTTTACTTGGTCATTTGGTTCAACAGCATATTTATCTCTGTGTTGGTTTTTAATTCTTTTTGTATTACTCACGCTATTTCTTGCCTGGTACGCAGGATTCCTTGTCAAAACGTTTTGACATGCTAAGTAGGTCAAGGTAGATGGAAAATGAATCCATTTAATCTAGGACTTATACCTGCCCGTAAGAATAATTACGCGTCCTGTATTATAACATTGCAAGTCTGTGAATAATGATTGTTTAGTATTTGAACTGATCACATAATCTGACAAAGGGAGACACAAAGAGACGAAAACATTAGGAAGGCTAGGACGTAATAGTGAAAGCAATAAACCTGGCTATTGATCTTGTACATGCATAACCGCAACTAGAATAACAACTGGGATGATGGATTGAAAATGTTAGTTTGCACCTATACTGAACAACAAGTTAACTCCTAAACGAAGAGCCGTCGCGGTCTTGCTCAGTATGCGAACTGACTATGGCACCACGTAATTTGCATCTACCGCCCCACCTCATAGCAAGCTTAACACTAGCAAACTGAGTTTGTTAGCATATTCCGGAATGCCTACATAGGCAATTAAACTGGATGAAGTGTAATTAAAATCTTTAGAAATAGGTCAAAAGGACAGCCCTGTAGCTGGTGGTATCCGTCTTCGGATTTGGAACAGTGGTGTAATACGGACAAAATAGCGGAAGCTTAGCAAGTCCCTTTAGGAGGGCCAAACAGAGAGGCAGAACATGGTGCATAGAAAACAAAGGAATACAAGGAAAATTCTTTCGGTGGGCACACCACAGTCTTAAAAAAGCGACACCAGAAACAGCCAACCAGAGATGTGTAATTTAAACCTGGTTGTTAAACATTCGTTGCATTGTATCATCTCTCGATATACACAGGCTATATCCGGTAATTTTTGTGTGTTATGGCAACGTCAAGGCGTGTTTATACACAAGATAACTGGGGGCTAAAGGAACCTAATTTGGGCGGGCGTTCCAAGTCTGACACACATGGAGAAATTTAACGTTCCGTCGATATTCTAGCTGAGTGTATTGCGTGGGTAACTTGAACTGCGTGCTCATCAAATTAGTGTTTCGACAACATTGTAGTAGTTAAAGTCAGATCTGGTTAGGGTTTCTTAGAATCTGCTACGCAATAATAAAATCGTCAGTTAGGCATCGGTACCGGCCAATGTCTAATTATGTGATACTCTGTCTAAGTTGAAAATGAAGATAGAACAAATAATTGACGTCCTTGGCAGCTCGACGCTGTGGCTTATCGAGCTCTGCCAGGTTTTATTTGCGTGAGGGCTGCCATATCTGGATTGCGTATTGCACTTTAAGCCGCATGTATGTGTTACGAAATCGCGAAATGACAGAGGAATTATATCGTCCAAATGCCCTTCGCAGCAGGCTACTTTGTTGGTTCCCGGTATTTGAATCCTTCGCAGATAGTTGTGAGCGGAACTGATCTGCCTGAACTAGTACCCCAAGGTCGCGCTCCTGCAAGACTGCTTGCAGGACATGGTCTCCAAGCTTGTGTGTGATGTACGACTGGTGTTGAATGTAAACCAACTCCCTTTTCCAATAATGGCAATATAGCAGATTGTGGAATGACCAACAAAAAATTGGTCCCAGGCTTGCCCAGGTTCGCGGATTATTCTTGGTCGACGATCTTCCGCCAAACCTCCACATCATCAGTGAATAACAAAATTCTAAGGCGATAAAAATGCGCAAGCACTTTAATGAACATGAGAAACAGACGCAGCCCCGGGAATGATTCTTGTGGATATTTACATTAGACATGTATCGGGTACTTTGAACTCTGACTTGCTGTTGCTGATCCTGCAGGTAATTCCTGATCCAGCCAAGGAGAGGATCAGCAGTTGCATAGCTTTCGTGATAGTGAAGCGGGATGTGGTGCTCCAGTTGCTCGAAGGCTTTTGCAAGTCTAAGTAAATGACGTCTCTCCCTCTGCCTTTCTGGGGCGCTTCCGTCTAACTACTGCTTGCAATCAGTAGGAGAGTTTTGAGGACGAGGTCAAGTGTCGATGGTTTGTTAACAGTTCTGTACCTGGTAGGTTACCTCATATTAATGTAGAACGGGATACTTGCGATACGATTTCGCAGTTCGGCCTAGTATGTTCTGCTGGAGGATGCCGAGCTTTCCTAGTCGTACAATTTGAAGCCCCCGGAATTAAGAAAGTGGCTGTAAGTTGGGAGGATGCATTTAGTCAGTGATGATATTAGGTTGGAGTCAATGCCTGGAGTGGACGATGTGGAGTGATATACGACTGCCACGAAGCAGTTGTTATTGCGCCCTAAACGCAAGTGGCACCATGGCGAATCGGCGACTCGCTTCTCCGGATCATCCTGTGGTTCGCATTGTAATAAGTTACCATAGTAAAGGATAGCATCATCTGGCCTGCTGGGAAGACCCTGCCAGAAAAGTACGTAATTTGGCTCGTGATCTCGGGATCCCTAATCCCTGTTTGAAAGTATGCCTAGGTTATTGAGATGAGATCCGAAGCGATTTTTGCTTCTCACAACCGAAGCTCGATTATTTTGCTGGGGTGGCCCTGTGCATTTGTTTAATGCAGGAAAGATTTTCTGTTCTCATCAACGATCCGAAACTCTTGTGGCTAGGATGATGGGTTGTGCCTAGCGTTTTATGATCGGCCGCGAGCAGGCTCTTTGCGCAATTATCGACGAGTCGCTTGGAGTTGGTTCAGGGGCATTGTGATTAACCCCTCTGACAACTCAGTTTGCGTAATGCTTGGGAAATGGCTGCAAGTGATCACAAGAACATCAGTCTGAGGCAAACAATTGTTTTCAATGATTCATCTACAGGCCGGTACAATCATATAAGGTTAAATTACAAAGGGATGGATAGTGATTGGTTCTGGGGTTTGTTCTGAACTGACTCGGTCAATGGTTAGACAGCGAATGGTTCGCCGCTGTCTCATGCACACAGATCGATTGAGGGTTACGTAATCACAGGGCCTGACCCGATGTCGGGGTGACGGATAGGCTGATGGTTGTTCGGCCAGGGCAGGTATAGAGATTGAACAAACTTTTTCTGCGAGCACAGCGGGGGTTGGAATATGCGGATCGCAATGGCCTCTGCAGTGGCGAGCATCCTTAACCGCGTACCTTTCGATTTGCTCATTGGAACCTGATAAATCACAGTGAAAGCATTCGGGAGGTTAACCTGGTGACCAAATTCGAAAAGATGAGATAAGATACCGCTTGTAAGTACTCCGGTGCCCCCGTTCAACAACCACTTAGGGCTATGTTCCTTAATGCGACGTGACAGTTGACGAGCCGTACGACCAATGTATGTTGCCCCACAAGTGCACTCAAATCGGTAGATAACGTAAGAAGAGGTCAGCTTCGGCAGTCTATCCTTGTTGCACACAGGAATTAGCTGATTCGTGGCGAAGATGCATCGTAACTCCGCAGCCGGAAAGATGTTCCTTATCGATTGCGTCAGTTTCCTTGTTAAGAGCTCACTAACTGTATCACCTTTAAAATCAAGGCGGATGAAGAGGGCCTTTTGCGCGACTAAGTCCTTAACGACCGGTGTTATTTTGGGCTGCATGTTGCGCTGAATGAATCTTTCTGGATAACCATTTTCACGCAAAGTGTTCTGGATGGATTTCATCTCATCCTCCAGAGCATCCTCTGAACATATCTTTCTCGCCCTTGAGGTGAGACAATGTACTAAGTTACGCTTGTATTTAAGCGGTACAAAACTACTGAAATTTGTATACTGACCTGTCCACGTCTTCTTTCTGTTTGTCTTCCTTAATATGGAACCGTCAGTTCGCCTAATAAGGTGTACATCCAGAAATGAGAGTTGGCCATCTTTTCAAGTTCGTAGGTGAACTTAATCGCCGGGTGCGCACCATTAAACTCTGTCAATATATTCTCCAGAGAGATATCTTTATGGGTTATGCAGAAAATGTCATCCATATAACGATAGTAATGGTCGAAACTATCTATAAGTGGCCCCAGTGATTCCGTTTCTAGCTTGGCAAGAAAAATATCTGAAAAATATCTTTCACTGTGATTTATCAGGTTCCAATGAGCAAATCGAAAGGTACGCGGTTAAGGATGCTCGCCACTGCAGAAGCCATTGCGATCCGCATATTCCAACCCCCGCTGTGCTCGCAGAAAAAGTTTGTTCAATCTCTATACCTGCCCTGGCCGAACAACCATCAGCCTATCCGTCACCCCGACATCGGGTCAGGCCCTGTGATTACGTAACCCTCAATCGATCTGTGTGCATGAGACAGCGGCGAACCATTCGCTGTCTAACCATTGACCGAGTCAGTTCAGAACAAACCCCAGAACCAATCCCTATCCATCCCTTTGTAATTTAACCTTATATGATTGTACCGGCCTGTAGATGAATCATTGAAAACAATTGTTTGCCTCAGACTGATGTTCTTGATGAATCACTGAGAGTGATCACAAGAAGTTCTTCACTTTGTTTAGACTTACTTCCGGTGGTAATTTCGGATAAGATCACTATTAGTTTGGCTACTGTTTTGGCTCCAGTAGCCTTATTGTTATCTGTCTATTTTGCAACACAACCTAGTTATCATTAGGCCGCACCAGTTGTAGCTTCCTGATTGTGGCAGCCTAGAGTGAAAGTAGCTACAAGGTCCTTCTAGTGCATTCTCATGAATATAGTTTCACTACCCCTGGTCGTTTACCTTTTTTCGCATTCATCGTGCTCGTGAGACCGGGGAACATATTGGAGAAAAACGATTCTGGCTGCGATGTTTAGCCGGACCTCTTCTAAACTGTACCTGGTTCGCTTGCGCTTGATCAACGATACAATGAACATTTATATGAACAATGATATATTACAGGTAAAAAAGCGATTGCTTTACAAGGCAGGTAGAATGGTTGAAGTGACATAAACGTCAAGAAAGAAGTGGAACAAACCGTTTTCTTACTTTCAAAGAGCAAGCGAAAGCCGCGCCGCTTAACCCTTATCGGTAGATTTCAGCTCAACCAAAAGAGGCTGGCTTCGCCATATCGGTTGGAATTCGAGTGGCTGGTGCACTTCATCAATTTGCAGCTTTAAGTCAGAATACCTAGGTAGTTACATAAGATAATTCATTGATTGGTACTAGGCGGACACTAACAACTTACGTGCTATAACCCACTGAAGGTGTCAGCACAATGGTTGCGAACAATCCGCACTCAATTTGTTCATCTCCAATAAGCAAGAATACAACCAACTAATCAAACATAATTCATTGCCAATCGAATCTACCGCCATTTAAGCGTATATTACATGTATTCATTCAGTACAGATTTATTTAATGCATCTCTGTCTGAACTATGTGTCATTACGATTCAAAAGCAAGCGCTCAATTTATAACAAAGCGCTCTGGGGGCACCTGGGGCGAATTGATAGCCACAGTTAAATTGATTTTGATCTGATTTGATCTGTTTGGGGACTCTGCTATACGATAACAATTACAATCACCTGACACTTGCGCTTTCCTCATGTTATTCAGAATAATCTCTCTTAGCTTTGTGAACGCATTGTCCTACGTTCTATTTAAGGTTGCCTAACAAGGCGACTTTACTAGGGCTTTGTATTATGTTTGCTCGACTGCTTTTTGGCAAGTCGCATAAAAAGAAACAAGTCACGTATGATTAACATTTCTTCTTTTAATTCTGTTAAGCTGTAGAACACGTTGAGTTACGTCACAAATGATGTACCTTTAATCAGCTATCTACCTTATAAAATACTGGCTTCTTAGATGCGAAGAGCTAGCCGTTTATTTGTTTTCTGAAGTGGAGGAGAAGGCATGAAATCTACTCGACATCTGTAGATTGGCAGCAGTATTGTTACACGAATACTTGGGATCCCTAATCTTCTCGCGACAAAATAATATAGCTAGACAAAGAAACAGAAAAGAATCCTGTTGCTAGGTGCTGCTTCGGCTGAGGCAACGAAACGAAGTCTTAAACGGATGATTGCATTGACACATTAAGATGAAGGCAAAATCTTTCCAGGATATGGCGAACTGTGTACGAACGTACGGTCGATGCAGCTAATAAGAAGCAAGGGCGCTCTTAGCGAACTGAATGTTAACGTTTGCGAATTATGACAACAAACCGATGTAGTAAGTGCATGACTTTGGACACTACATTGTCCCCTTCTCTGTTTGAAGGAGTATAGAAATCTCCTACAACTTCGCCGGAATGTTTGAAGGGCAAAATGTATCAGTTAAATTTGAATTTACAACAAACCGTTTAACAGAATGGTTCCTCAGTTCCGATCGTTCCAGGATTGCTTTTTGCAAACCATGTGCCACAAAGTAGTCACATGCGTAGGCATTAGTTGTGAAAATGCTGGTGTGCAACCGCCTTGTATTCAGTGTTGTTTCATTTGTCAGGTTGCCAGATATTGTTTTGAGGAGCGATAATATACAGATCGGTGGTCCGATTGTCCTGTCTCCTTCCGGTAAACAAGTTGCCTCACGCAAACGTAATTCGTCAAGGAGTCAATTTTCCCAGTGTGTTGGTATTCAGATTGGTTTCCAACTCTACGTCTATATTCTGCATCTAGCCCATTGTACGCACGCTTGCTGCGCTCAACTTTGCTTTCTTAAGTTCGTCATTTATCTACCACAATTACAGCTTAATATTTTTAAATGAATACAACTTGTGGTCTACAAATAAGCGGCATGATTTTCCGAATATGCTTTATTTCAGTTAGTGAAATCGTTAATCATTTTTACTAGATTTCAAGGGGTAAAATGGACCGCTTTATTCCGTGTTGCATTCGAAATTCCTCATTCGTTAACCCAAGGTATACAGTTTGTATAAGCTTTAGATTTTCACTTTTTGGATGGTTGCTTTCGAACTTCAGGCTGTGGTTATTATGCGTGCATCTTGCAAACCGAGCTTTGCCTTCATCCGCTCATTGTCGTAAACATTTGTCTTCATCTTACTCTAGAACAGCTTAGACCCAATTGGGAAGGAGGATTGAGAGTCAAAGCTTGCACAGGCATTGTTCAGCTGCTGAACAGCTAAAATAATAGCCATTGTAGCCATGTACACTGATTAGGATAAACAAAGTACTAGTAAAGTTGCAAAAAACCACCCCAAGTTTCAGGAAACTAAAAACCAGCAAACAGGGTATTGATCGCGAACGGACAGGCATCCAATCACAAGCTACGAAGTGCGGTCGTGGTAAGGCCTGCGCGTACGCGCTGCCACACTGGTGTTTACCAACTGACCTACAGAGAAAACCAAACTGAACTAACCCTGGGTAGTAAAGTTATAAATATGTACAAAGAACTGATCCCTATTTGATGGTGTTCATCTCTTGCTTTGCATACACTTTGTTTGACGCCAATAAGTTACGTATTATTGTGCACTGGGAATGCCACCTAGATTGGTGATGAAATGTTCACAATAAATCGATCAGATAGAAGAATCAGGTGGATCTGCTATGAACAATCCAGTATTATATGCATTTAAAGTCGAACTGCAGTAACGAAAACTTAGGTACTCCAGTGTCAATTTGGTCTCCGTTAATGACGAGCAGATGTGCTTTGTCACGTACCAGTATCTGGTAGTCATAAACTGATGCCTAATGTGATCGTCAGCAGCGAGGCCCATTGCGAGAGCTGTAGCTGCTTAGCCCGTCAAGGATTCTTGCATTCTTAACGGATCAACAGAACAATGTTACGTCCTTGGACATATATGAATGCGGTAAAATGACCAACCAAACTAACTGGCGTCACCACTAATTGTGTAGTGGATGTAGGTGAAATGACATTGCGCCTTTTTTGGTTGGTTTATGTGATAAGCGACGGTGTGCACACTGAGTGTCACATAGGTGGACAAGACGGAACTAACTGCTGTTTTATCTATGAAGCTGGGATCACGTTTAGATTATTTGTAGAAAGCGCGGCTACTGACGGAGTCAAAAAAGCTTTGCTAACTATGATACACCATTTAAAAGCTATTATTCGTGTAATGAATGCATACCAGCCAAATGTATTTCAATGCGTTCTATCCCAAACTGTACAGTGTTTATTCAGCACGGCTCTCAGACAATATACAACCAGCCTGTTAAGGGTATATCTACGAGCTTAGTTTATGCTGACAGACAAGAAAAAGCACAACGGAGAAATGAGATAAAAAGTTTTCTCGCAGTGTAACAGTGGCGGTTCAAACAATGATTGTTGGTATTCAGATGGAAAGTTTTATGCAAACTCTTCGTTTTAATAAGGGTAACACCTTATGCTGCCTGCATTTAAATCGCGGCAAAGCTTCCAAATCACATGTAGCCTTAGATTATTAATTCGCGAAATGCAAAATATACATTCATTCTATGTTAACAATAAAGCATTGTCGCTCTATAGGTGCACAGCACAGTAAAAACAGTCAAATCTTGGCTGTCGTTCCACCTCTCAGTTTGCAGGTCACTGGGTTGAGAAATGATTCCATACAAATCGATAGTCCGGAAAAATCCATAGCGTAGGTTTTCTCAGTTCGTCAGCCTTCAGATTGGTTTGCAACTCTTAGTTCATATACTGGTTGATCGGCGCTTGTCTCGAGTGTGGTGAATGCGTTTAGCCGAGTTCGCATTGCTTTTTATGACATAAAACCGAAGTGGGTATTCCAGGTTGCATTGTTGGGTAGGGTTGTTAATACATTCATCAAGAGCACACGAGCATTAAGCAACGAATGTTAGATAAGGAATACAAAGCAAACTGATCATAAAAACCGAGGTAAATATGATGATGAATAAAATGACCAAGTAAAAATGCAGTGCCTCAAAGATACCACAACTCAAATTACTCAATAGGTACTTCAGTACACAAAATATCACTGGGCCAAATCCTCAGGACGATCTGTGAAACCAGATAAATCAAGTGATCTCAGCAGAGGCGTAGTGATCAATGTAAAGCTGTACAAGTATTCCATGCAATTTAACACAGGAGAACATGTGAGCACCCACCAATGGGGCCTTAGTCGGATCAACGCAGGTTCGCCTGGACTGTCAAGTAGCCAAAGCACAACACATGCATAGGCGCACGAGTGAGTGGGTGTTTGTCAAAGTAACTGGAAGCCGAATGTAATTGAATTGGAGATAGGTGCACAGAGAAACGGGACAACGTAGCAAGGTAGACGGGACAGAACGCTGCACAAACAGTGTTGATTATCCGCTGGCGGGAATAAGGCAACCTTCATAAAATGGAAGAATGAGTTCGGAATCTTGTGCAACTGGGCAACGTAGGTGAAGAAAAATGTTCATACAAGAGATGTGCAAGTTTACATGATTGGGCAGACGGAAAAATACGCTGGCCCGTTGAACCACTAATGCAGACAACCACTCATCGACCCAAGGTGTACACGAAATCTGAAGAAATTTTAAACAATCTTGTAAAGTCGGTTGCTGCGTTCCACCAGACAAGTAGAGGCATTATTATGCAACACGGTTCTTGGGTGTTTGATAACATTGCACCTTAGGAACTACATGTATTCATTGCGTCAAATCTGAGTTCCATTTTAGTGACTATTTCTCCGGGTTACACAGAGGTTGATAACTAGCAGTGAAGTCAATTAATACTGCCGGGTTTAGTGACATCCGTACACAAAGCAGCCTCTGATCATTTGATTTATATTTACGTTAGAGCTGACACATTAATTTTCGGTTGAGGGTCTTTGGTTAATGCGCCCATGATATCAATCTCAATATTCCTCCATGGCTTCATTGAGTACTTGACGGGCTACTTTCGAGGGTCCAACGGCATTACAGTTTTAGTAGATTTCTTGCGATTTTAGCATTCCCGAACCATGGCTTGAATGCTGAGATTTATGTTCGGCCACGAGTAGTATTGGTCTACAAGGGATTTTGTTCGCACCATGTCTGGTTTGCCTCCACGTGGGCATTCAAACAGTGCAGTCGTAAGTGTTCCATGTATAACAAACTGTTCGCGGCTCACAATACAATATTTTACGGAAATTATATCTCACCAAATGTTTGAAATACAAGTCACTTGGGTTGATTTTTATGCAGTTTATCAAGGGTATCCAAATATTGACGAAATTTTACCCGCGCTCTCTTTTCTTACCTTTTCATTCTTATCTGGTTATGTGTTGTGCCAGGGAGCGCTCTATTTGAGGGTTGTGTTGTTTTCTTTATCCCTTCGTAATCTTGAGTTGCCCCTACTTTTTTAACTCTTGGTCCCACATGTGTTTGCGCAATGATGTTCCAAATCCTGGATACATTTTCCATAATCGTTGTTTCGTAGATTTGATAATTAAGGGTTATTCGCACCGATTTTAGCCTCTTGTTTCCGCGGTCTATTTTGATTGTGTTTTTTTTGTTGGTGCTCCAATGATACCGACGCCCATCTTTGAAGAAATACCGTTTCTCTTTGTTACTTGCATGCGAATTGCCTCCGTTTCGGCAGCGGAGTAATTTATTTATGTACTGACAGAAATCACGCGGCGTTTGCTATTGCATTCTCTTCACCGCACTAACTCGGAAACAGAAATGAGCCTAGCTCAACATTGAAAGCTTCATTTAGATCACGTTTACATTGTCCACTAAGGTTCGCAGCAATGTTGAACCCAACCATAGCCTATATGTTCAGATAAGTATTTGCTCCATCAGTGAACCACGGCAATGCCCAGTTGGAACCGCTGCCTCCGCAGATTCTACCCAAAATCTCCATGTTCATTTAATAGTTACACAGACTAAAATTATGTTGCATTTCTAGGAAAAGAAAAGGTTTTGTATATTTAAGCACTGTTCGAATTTTCTTCAATAATGCTTATAACGTACTTGGAACTGATAAGCTCAATAAAAACCAGTTCCATGAAAGTGAACTTTGCGATTTCTGCATTCTGGCCAAGTTTTAGTTCACCAAGCCTTTGAAATACGTTCTTATGCTTTTTCTTGTTCTAGCGGACCAAAATGAAACACAGAACTCTCGTGCATTTGTGTGACATTTCATTGAGGTAAGATAAGATGAGAGCGGTGAAAGTCTACCACACGGCTTTCGCACTGATGAGACCACCTGTACGAGGAAATCTGCAAAGTGTCCGCAGACTGGAGTCAGGTGCGTGTGTAATTATGCACATAAATAGCAAGTTCTGTGGAAAGCTGTATACCGCAAATTCGAACCATCAGCTCATTGACAGAAGCACTGGGAGTTTATGGATAATGATATGCTTAGTATTATATGTATTCGGTACATACTCGCTCAGTTCCACCGGTCTTTTGAATTACCATAAGTGCTTGAATATCTTCGAATACTGTATCGGCTCTATTAATACCTCGCTCACAATACTTTTTTAATCTTTATACAACGACCATATGAATCGCTGGTTAATGTGTAAATGGAAGGGCGCACGAACAAATGGGCGAAAATTGTTTGTAAAACATATAGCGCCTTCATAAACGGTGATGCTAAATTTGGTTCCATATCTAGACGATTGGTATTCTTCATATTTAATGGAACACACATCGAATGTCATATAAGGATAATGTCATTTCATGAGGTAGCAAAGGAGTCGATACTCAAATTTATCTAACTCTAAATGCAACACCTTCATCGGTGGCTATAGTAGCCGTAGTAGCAGCTGTGGACACTTCAAGGCGCGAAATAGTACAAGGTCGGGCAAAAGGACCCAATTTGCAGCAGTTACAACAAATCATTTTAACTGCAGATCACGGTCTACTGTTTGCATTGTTGTCAATATTTCCACAAAAGAAGCCTCCGTTTTAGCTGCACTTAGTTTTGTAGAATGTGATGAATTTGGTCACTTCATTTCGGGGGCGACAGCTTTGGAATATACAAACTTTTGTTCACCGACTGCAAACACCGCGCGAGATATATTGCAAACTCTGTCCTATTAGACCTTATTCGTATCAAAAATTAATAGTCTCTTCCGAAAACGATAATCCGACGGTACAGATAACAGTTTTATGACTGCACATTTCCTTGGTCATTATTTAATACATCGTCGAATTTGCAATTGGTAACAAAGCGTAAGAGGAAAGAAATGGAATTAACCAAGTTTTCAGTGGTTTTATGCGTTCAGTGCAGACTTTCCGCTGAATGTGTATGATTTCATGAAAAACCACCGATGCTTATCCAACATAGCTAAGGCGCTATTTCAGGTGGCCATCGCCGGAATTCTGAGATTCAGCAACATTTAGATCTCAGGTGTAATCACAAATAGGTCAAATCTTCTCTGTTTTCCTCGTCACAGATTGATTAGAAACTGGCAATACAGAATAAAGTGCGTAAACGTGGTTTTCCATCCTTGCAAAGAATGTGCATTTGGGGTAGTTGTGGAAACGACGCGGAACTGAGCAGGGGCAAAAGTATGAAGCGAAACTGCAGCTCGCGATGCCAGTTTTTTGTATACGAAGAAGTAGGGTTGCGAACTTGTAACAACACGATTATACAGACACAAACATTTTAATGAACAAAGCTTTCAGTAAATGGCGACATGCATGTGAAGTTACTGTCGAATCAACCGAACAGAAGCAAGGACATTCTTAATCCAATCAACCCTAAAGGTTGCGGGTTGTGAAAACTAATCAAAGGCATAGGTGTTTGAACGTGGCAGAATCACCATGTTTTCAATTTGGTGACCGAATTGTTCACCGGACGTGGTGGTTTTTGCTGCAAGCGTTTATCCACCACTCGATTGATATAAACAGTAGGCTAGTATGTAGCGGAGCAGAGCGGCATGTTGCAAAGCATTAGATTGCGTGTGTGGGTGATCGTTCTACTTGGTGGAACAGCCATCAGTAAGACTTGCTAAATTAAATGGTCAGATAACCACCTAAATTTCTTCCTCTTGTGGTTGACACGACTGCACCTGCTGTCGACATCGTCGTCCAAATCGAAGTCTTTCGTTTTCTTCTGTTAGATTTTTGTTGATTAAGTCGATTATTTTCATTGGTAGTTCTGTGTAACATGCATCTAATTCAATGAGTTTTTCGACAGAAGTAGCTGTTGAATGTCAGGTTTTCAAGAGTCCTCTAGCTCGCCTCGAATTTCAAACCGGCCAGTCTCTTCGCTTTCGCTAAGATGAATTAATGAACTACTTGATCTTACTTTATGGAGAACAGTAAATGTGGGTCTCACCCCATGTCTATGTTGTGTTTGCTTATCCGTATTTAAAGCCGTTATAGTTTGACCGAGGAAGATTTGTCTTATTATTTGCAGTCTATATTCTATGGGAAATAACTCTGACTGCCTTGTTCCAATTTTCTTTCGGTGGCGGAATTATTCCCCTCCAGTTAGCATAAAGGGTATATGCTTTTAAAATTCTATGTGCCCGTATCAATCACATCCGTAGCTCAAAGACTTTCTTAATTTAAGGGACCAGGTTTTGATGGCACTATTCATATCAGGTCACATGAAATCCCCATAGATACAAGGTGATTTGAAATACCAGGGATAAATTTTTCTCTACCTTCTTCCTCAATTCTGACGAACTGCAGTTTTTCGGCTCGTTTAAACAACTATTGAATACAGCACTTTTGCATTTGATAAATAATTTCTATAGTCTGTGCGTGCCTTCTCCCGATGTACGCAAGTTGCAAGTTACCATCATTATTCCTGTGGACCAGTTACTTTAAGGATAATATTTCGGAGTTCACCAATAAGTTAGCATAGTTGATATCTTCTAAGTTCCTGCTAATTAGATAATGTGTATTTTGCTTGGAATCCGGATTATTGATGACAAATCTCTCGTCTAAGTACCGGATCCTTAATACCGGTTTTATACGGCTCCTGATGCCGGACGGAATGGAGTAGTAATCAAAGCAACTAGATTTGGGTTACAAATAAGCATAGCTTTCATTTCATTTCGTTGGACATTCTCTACTTAACTGTTGGCAATTCAGCTAAATGTTTAGCTATCAAATAAGAAAGGTAACTAAACCTTTTGTGATTTTTCGTATGTAAACGTTTATGCTTGCATATTAAAATTTGCAAAATTACCGCCGATGGCGCTTAGACATGCAACAGTCGATTAGAAACGTATAAAGCCCTAATGCAGATTGACATTACTGAACCAAAAATTAACTTTAACGTTCTTGTGATGTTAAATAAAGATTTAAGCCAACAACCATTGGTTAGTTTTCCTAAGCCTTTAAAAACATTCACGCATAGTGCTCCAAAATGTTTTGACTAAACCTATTTTACAACATCCGGATTGCCCCCTGTCTATTTGCTCTGCGACACCAATACCATCCAACGCACATTAGCCTTGATGGGTAATCTGGCGGAAATCACAAAACTCGGAAGCCGGGTAACGAATTCAGAACCGGGTTTTTATACTACACTTTTATACCTCCTTCGGTTTGTTGCACTATTCCTGTATTATCAAATGCGAGAAAAAGGAAAAAAACCTTTTATTTGTCTTCTAGAGAAGTTAACAAAATTGTTCACGCAACGTTAATTTGTTACGGAATTGAGTGTCAGGATAAGCGGGGAGCAAAGGAATGTCTCTCGAATTACATTTAATGGTTCATCTCGTTTAATCAAAAGGAACTAAAAACTCACAAATGAAGATAACAACTAGAAAGCTGATGGGGAATTCGCTCAGGGCTTTTGTAGCTAAAACAAGAGAGGTGATATAATCATTGTTGCAACCGGAGCAGCGATAGTCACATGTGTAAAACAAGAATTTTCCAGTTTGCCGCGTATTATCAAGTATAATTCAGGTTTTGCTTAAAAAAGACCGTGCGATACACAGTAATTTTCTGCTAAACGTATTTAGGTCATATTTGCTATCGAAACAGCCCGCGTGCATTTTTGCTGTCTTAGCGAAACTTGACACCAATCGTCTCGAAATATATGCGGCTTGCTCCACACAATTTACTTACAAAATCAATCACATTGCACGACGTAAAAAGTGAATTATCTAAATGATCTGCCCGTCAATCCACCACAGGGTGGAGGCAAATTCCATAGAATTCGCAAAGATCAATATCATTACAACAAAACTATGCATATGTAGATGATTTTGAAATAACGAGAGAAAACACACAAAACTTACGAATAATGACTAAACTACTGATCGTCATATATGAATGTCTAAGTGAAACTTAGAAAAAATACCATACAGAAGACACCTTACTAAGGAAAATAAATATATGCCTACTACATCATTGTAAGAACTCAATACTTCAAATCATGTGTGCGTATAAAGTGACAGCGAGATAAATGCTAAACATGGCAAAAAATTGTCGCTTATTATCGAAATAAGCCGATGAAATTTGGACAGATTTTGGTTATTGTAGATTTAATAAGGAACATTTAATTAATACGGGTTAAGAAGCTTTGTTTCAAATTCTGTTTGAGAGTCCGTTGGCATATGGAAATAACAATAGTGATAGTAATGATAGCAAAATAATTATTTAACCGTATGTAGGTCACTCTGAAGCAGATGTCATTCTGCGTTCGTCTTGATCAGGCGCCAGATTTTGATATGCGCGGCAAACAATAGCAAGTTTGAATCAATTCCCTTTGCAAGTACCTGAATTGAGACTTCGACACGCGTTAGCAGCTTAGGACCTCCTCGCTGTCACCGAAACGCGGTTGCGCTGCGCGATAACGGATGCTGAAATCGAAATAATGGGCATGTTCGTCGTCCGGAAGGATCGAGCCAGCAAATGTGGTGGGGTAGCCCTCTACTTTCGTAACAGCATGCAGTGCGAACCCGTAAACCATACGAAAACCAACGTACATGACATCATTTGGTGTAATTTCCGGCTGAGAGTGACCGATCTTTGCCTATTGGTTGTTGTTTCCCGCCCATCATCGTCTACTCCTAAGATGGACTGCAATTTAGTGGCTGCGTTGAGGCAAGTGATAAACAGGAGGAACATTCACATTCTAGGCACCCGTGAATTCAACTTACATGCTTTAAAATCCCAGGCTAGCCCTGGCGAGCAATCCAAAGCAGATTTGCAAGTTCTGGTTTCAGACCTCCCGCTTTGTGGCCGTGTCACTACGCCCACTGGGTTCAGGGAAACTGGCAAACCATCCATGTTGGACGGATTATTCACCAATAAAGAACTGATGGTCGAGAGTGTGATAACTGATACTCAGTTGGGCAGCAGTGATCATGTGACGCTAGTGTTACCTTACATATGCTACGCCGATTAGCGTCAAGAGTCTGCCGATGAATGTCATGTCGTAACCAACTATGACGACCTGTCCGACCATTGATGCAACAAGCTGGTCTTTCTTAGCTGGATTAACCTCTGAGGTGGTCTGCGGTGTATTCGTCAACATATTTATCAAGCTGGTGGCAAGGACATCTGAAACCAAGCTCTGCCGGCCTAAAAGGATGAAGTCTTTCGTAAGCAGCAGGACACGTAAATGCATGGCATTAAAAAGTTGGCATGTCACACATAAATATCTTCCACGAACGACGATATCTGGGTTGTCAACACAATACAAAGAAACCACTGTGTCAAACTCGTCCGGGAAGATAAACTGAAGAAGTAACAAGGTCTAGTGGACTAGTTTTGCTCCAGACACAAACTGCCAAATAGACTCGTGAACAATTTGCGCCGCGTTAAGCGCGGTATACTGTGCTCTGCGCACAACGTGCGGGTTAGTGCAAACCAAACAGGAGGCGGCCAACACTCCTGGACAACAATTTGGCCGTGCCTTCCAAAGCCTGCAATCTTCATACATCCTGCCTAAGCAGAAAACGCCGCCATCAGGGCTAAATCACATATCGATCACCTCCTCAGCTCTACTGAAGAGGTTGCTGTCTCTGCGTGAGTTCAGCTCCCCGCGTGCGGAAGGCATTCGTCCGAAGGCGTTTAAAGTTCCTGTCATGAGTTTGGCAGGACCACTAGCAAATTTCTTTCAACAATGTCTGAACGTGGTGCACGTCCCCACGACGTGTAAGCAAGGAATCATCACGTCAATATACAATAGTTACAGTCATGTTGAACCAGCAAATTATCGCCAAATAACACTACTTCCTGTGATCTCAAAGGTTATGGAGTTCATTGTAGCTGAAGCTTTGATGGGGTACCTGGAGAACAACAAAATTCTCTTTCCGGAGCAGCACGGCTTTCGCCAAAACCGCTCGTGTACCATTAATCGCTTGATTGCTCTTGCAAGCTGGGCGGAATCTGTGGACGATGGTGTAGAAGTCGACGCGTTCTACTTGGATTTCTCGAAGGCATTTGACCGCATAGACCATTGCATTCTTCTCCAAAAGCTCCGGAAATATGGAATCTGCGATCCTGTTCTGAGCTGGATATGAGAGTTTCTCGTGCAACGTCACCTGAATATGAGGGTTAGAAGCAACCTGTCAGAATCCATCAAGGTTCACTGCGGCGTATCTTAAGGCTCGGTACTTGGACCCCGCCTATTCCTGGTTTTCATAAATGATCTCGCGAGCGTGCTATCTTCTAACGGTTTGTTATTTGCTGATGACCTATAGGTATGGCCTACTAGAGCTGCAGTTGAGGATCATACAGTGTAACAGGAGGACCTGGACGAAGCGTCCACATGGTCCATGGAGGACATGATGCACTTCAACGTTACCAAGTGCAAAGTTCTCAGCATACGGCACAAGAGTATACACAAGTACCGCATAGGACCACAAATTCTACAGCGGGATTCTCACGAGTGCGATCTCGGCGTGCTAGGTTAAGATGACTTCGGCTGTTTAAGACGGACTGTAAAAGCAACGAAGAAAGCCAACCACTACCTTGGCCTTCTTCGCAGAGCTTTCTGGAAGTTTCGCCTTTCAGTCTTTCACAAAATGCTTAGTGCGTAGGTTAGGCCGCACGCGGTATATGCTATTCAAGCATGGCAACCCTGGCTCAAGCATCATCGCACCGCGCTCGAAACTGCACAACATAGGGCAACGAAGTGTGTCGGAGGTTTGACCAGCCTCCCCTACCCACTTAGGCTGAAGACCCTCAAAATATACAGTGGACGTTATCGGCATCTAAGAAGCGAACTCTTAATGGTGTTCCAGGTCCTGAGAAACCCTAACCACCCATGTCATTCCCTTCTAATACTCAGTCAAAACACACCGCTAAGAGGTCCCTTGTTTAATTTCGTCACGCAGTACAGCTGTCAGGAATGTCGGCGAAACTATTTCTCCCTTCGAGTGTCACAGACTTGGAACGCCCTCCTGGAACATGTAATTAATGAACCCACTTTATTCCTTCTCATAAAACGCTCTGTCACCTTTACACTACGTGCTATAGCCCAAGACCACCAGATGCTGGCACTAATGCACAACAGACAGTTGATAGTGCCATAACACTACTCGAGAATGAGTCACGCCAAACCCCTTGCACGAAATGTGATAAACGCTACTACTATAGAAACTGGATTTCTCTATCCTGTCGACCCAAGGTGGTTGCACAAGAGTAAGCGTTGTCTTTGCACTTTTTATTTTTTCACCCATTACGTGAACAATAACCACACCCCTTATTACTTTGTGTGCGTACATTTTCATTTCAAACTACTTTTATACGACAGTGCAGTTAAATCTGTAATCGCCCAACTGACAACCCATTATCCCTTGATTTTTCTTTGTTCACTCTAAGCACCCTACTGGACATGTCAAGCACCTGCTTTATTAACCATTATAAATCATTTTTACTTGTTCATAAACACCAAAAACAAACCCTGACCCAGAAATGAGCGTTACGGCACTCCACAGTCTACTTGTATGGGGTCCGATATATAGCTCCGAACTCTTAGCACTAATTTCCGTTAAAGTAGAAAGTTGGCAATCCAGCTTAAAATTGGGTCGGCGAGCCCGTAATGCTTGAACTTGGAGAGTAGTATCTTATGGTCTAGACGATAGAAAGCTTGCGATAAATAACGGTACATCACAACAAGTCCTTCTCCAGCGTCAGGTGACTCGATCCAACTACTGTGTGCGATTAGTAATGTCGTCGTTCATGACTGCTATCAGCGGAAACCGTGCTGGTTTTGTGGGATAATTTTGCCGATTTCCAAATTTTAAAGCATTATTTACGCCCTGCATCTTCGCAGTGACCTTTTACCACTGTTTAGAGCAGCAAATGTACGTTGTTTACATATATCGAAGGAAGCCAGTCTGATCAATTCGAAGTTAGATAATGTGGATATTAAGATTCCACTGGCAAAAGCCGTCAAACCGATAAACCATCAAATCCAAACGGCGAAAGTTGGCGTCAAAAGGTTTGTTCCACAACGACAGCTATTAAGTTTTCAAAAAGTAACATTCCTAATAAGAAAAAAGATAACTTAGGCAGCAGAAATCTGGAATTGGCAGGCAGCTGATTGATTTATAAGAGCAGTTAGAAATGTCAACGTGAAATTTAACAAAATATGTGGAAGCTAAATCTAAAGCATGAATTTGAAAACGCGTTCTCCCTATTCTGTAAATTTGTAACTATGTTACAATGCTTAAAATAGGAAAATTACTAGGAAACTAAAACGAATATTATGTTATAAGGATGAGTAGGATTCATTAGATAGCAAAGAAAAATAGAAGACGGACACCCAAATGCAAGTTGAGGTAATCCAAAAAATGAATCTGTAGTCGGATAAAATAAATGCATGAGCACTAGCTTTTTAATTCTAATTTTAATTTGAGGAATAAGTTTGTATTTCTTAATCGGAAAATTCTGATTATATTCAATTACTCGAGCAGCGCCAAGGGCAATTAACCATGAAACCAAGCATTTAAAGCAAGTGCAGCAGATGCGGTTGGAAAGGAAACAAGTTTCGTGATCGACAGGCAATAAAATACTTAGGAGAATATAGAGCAGAGACGCACGAGGCGTCAATTTATTATAATGTAGATTGGGTGCAATTTTCCAGTGTATACTGCCGTCGTCTTCTGCCGTCTAGTTAATGCAAATTTATTCCACGATGGCACCATGTGATTTTTGCTGGCGACGTAATTTTCCCATACAGCTTATCGTTCATTGGTTTACAAAATCAAATAGGAGCAAATAACACTTAGCTCCGTCGGTGGGTTTCATCGTACTATCTGGGGTAGACCTGATTGGCGTTGTACTCGTCCCAGTGGTTGTGGTGACCTCCGTTATAACTAGATATAGAAGAATTGAAAGCATTGCAGAAGTCGGGGCTTTGAAAACAGCTCTCTCGTTGCCAATATTAAACGGGGGTTTTGGGCTTCTTAAATACATGGTAAGAATTGCGAATATCAGCGGTTGCTTGCAATCATGATTCAGAATTTAGCATTGAATGAGTCTTTCCCAAGTTGATGGCTGCCGTGATGAAAATTTACCCGATCATTGTGCACCTTAAAATAATGCCATTTATAAATTCGCCAGCGTGATACCAGTTAGTGGCTCACGTAAAAATACCTGTGGCGTTGCTTATGCCTTTAACTTAATTGCAGGATGTACTTTGCTTTGTATTCGTAAGATAATGAAGTATTCTTCACAAAGATGCTTGTGAAACAGAGAATGTACATAGTAAAATGGATGGAAATTCGGTTCCAATTTCTTCCTGATAGATAACATAAATCATGTATTTGAGGTGCTTTTATGTGTGACGGTTAATGCCATCACCCATAAGGTAATAATATGGGAAAAGTAAGTATGCTTTAGAAAAGCGAACAACAAAACGATGACTTTCGTAGAGTTTAATTTAATGGACAACATCTGTTTTGCTACTTTGAAAAAAGACATTTCCCCATACTTGTTTTAATTGGTTGATAATGATACTTGTTATTTAAATCCAATCTGAGATTTATTTGTGGTTGCAAACGCCGTGTAGATATGTTGTTTTGCTTAGTGAATGTTAAGTGTTCCATAGATGTCCTTTGTAGTGAAAATGGCGCTAGGTGTTAAGTAACCACACAGTTGTCATTACGCTTTCTCTGTTTCCTTGCTTCTAACGTCCTGTTATACCAGTATTTCCTTTCAACTATTTTAGGGCCTTTACTAACTCTTTTTTCTTTTTATTCATACTGTCTTATTTTTGCATTAAACATTTTTGTTTTTGTAATTTTCGTGGAGTTATCCTTAATTAATATCATGCATCCTGGTGTTATGCTTTCCTCAAAATTATCAGGGTAAATGTTACCGTTATCGCTTTAGCATATATTTGCTGTTCTTGGAATTCTTTTTAATTTGAAATTGTTTTACATACAGCCATATTGTTGACAAGCAAACCGTCATTCATTTCCGTTTCGCCACTGCGTGTAACACCTACTGCTGGATGTATTTCCGCACAAGTATCAGGCACTACCATACGACGCTGTAGTTTACGCTATGCAGAAGTAGCCGAAACAGGTTCTTGTCATAGGAATTTGATGTGTACAATTCCAAAATGGGGGTTTAAAGGCTTTCATTATAAGAATTACTAATGTCTGGTAAGATTCGTAAGATTAAAGAATGTTCAGCGCCATCCAATCTTATTCCTCAGAATTTGGCGAGAGAGGAAATGCATCAGCCGTCGGTGGATTGAGCTTATGGGTCTCCTCAGTGGTGGGCTTTCTAGTGGACATCTGCGTGTTCCCAACCCCATCGAATTCCGGATGGCAGCAGCTAGTGCCACTGCCATGGGCGACGTCCGACAACCTAAATAATTGACGATGAACTGTGATATAGCCCCGCTCGTCTTCAACTGCAGTACAAATATCGAAATGTGCAGGGAGCAACAGTTAGCCCAATCGCCAATTACATCCTGGTAATGCAGTTGAACGTAAGCCCGTCTGTATCGTAGTTAACTGTCAATCATTCAAGTCCGCGGCTGTCACCCATTGCGAAGTTACGCTGGCTGCTGGTATCTGGAAGTTAAGCGGGAGAATCCAGCAGTGGTCCACTCGAAGTTGCACTACCTTTGAGACCAAAAAGATCGATAGGCCGGAATCTGGTGCAGATCCAGACTACACATAGCCGACTGACGATGAATGGACCGTGATGAACTATAACCGAATTAATACCTGTAAATCTGACATAGATAAATTAATAGATGTTGGTGATATGCCAGGACACTGTCAACGGTCCGAGTTATCCGCACCAGTCCATCAACAACGGGGTGGGCATATAACCTTCGAGTTGAATATTTACACTTTGTGGATGGATAAATCACATACTTGAATGATAAGATTTGTTGATATAGATATTTGTGGTTGCATACGGTAAAATATTAGATAAAGTAGGCTGGCTTGCGCCTACTCTTCCATCGGAATCATGCAATATTAGCATCAGCCGCGGTGAAGAAAATTGATTTGCTAAAAATGAGCCCGGCACATTATTGTTCGTGCTCGTAGTAACTCGTCGTACGCTTAGGGATTAGGAATAATTAGCACATGAAATGATTTTGTTATGACTCAAAAAGTTAGACCTTGTACAAACGCAATCTAACTTAACTAATGTTTTGAAAGCGAATACGTGCAAAGCGTTTCTTTTAAAATTTTGTTTGAAACAGCAAACCAATTCATCACTACTATCTATGCATTAACCTGGGTAGCTTCACTTCTATTACATAGACAACCGCGTAACCAAAACACCGGTATTTACACTTATCATAGCCATTTGCCTGCTGAAATACGCCATTCTCATTTGATGTCACCTTTACAGGTTTTACTCATGTGTTCTCTTCAGGCACTTAGGCGCTCGTATTTGCTTTCCTTTTCTCAAGCCTCCGATAATTAGTTTTAACCTAACCTATTATTGCTTGAGAACTTGATTCGCGCATATATTATTTTCTCATATCTATGCTTACTGTCGCTCGCAGGAGTCTCTGCACAAACTTCGATATAAATTGAGATTGGCTTATTGACTAAACTACCAAATTCCCATTTGAAATAACTGATCTACGGCACTGCTTCTCCATTAGCGTATTAATCCTTGGAATAACTCGTATGACGTGAGAATTATCATATTTTTTTCTGGAATGTCACCGTTAATATCGAAGGCAGAAACAGGAATCATGCGTTGTGTTTTGCCTAGATGAAGCTCATACCTCACTTACCTGTTGCCCTCTCCTAGCAATTAAGTGTTTTGTGCTGTGTTACTGATTATTGCCTGGCATAGAATCTAAGTATTTGTTTAAAATTTCAATGTGCTTTCTCCAACATAACAGAGGTGAAACGGAATAAGCACAAAACGTAGTAGCTCAGTTTCTTTTAGTGAGTGCCGAATTGCCCGCTGAGTTTAGCAGGTTGTTGCAAACGTTCCCCTATCAATCGAGATGGCATCCTCAGATGGTTGTTGCTTAACGTGTAACCACTAGCGTAGCTTCGGGAAACCCTGATGAGAGTGCGCGTGAGCTTCTATGTTCTCATGTTTGATCGGGCAGATCAACAACCTATATGGCGGGGACATCTGATCATGCTAATCATGTTGCACACATAGCTGAATTTTGAGCTTGAACTCTCCAACTTGTGCAGTAAATTGCACTCCAGTTACCGCATCAAAGCTTCGGCAATAAGTCCAGCTATTGAGTATTGCATTGACTGTCGTTTCAGCTCATGGCATACCTGTCCAGCAAAGCGGAAAGATTTAGTAATGCAGAGGTCTAAAATTTCCCACAAATGTCCGGGTTTTATGATTGTTGTTGTGCTAAGCTCATTCGGCAATGCCACTAACATGGTCACATTAGCAATTTCGTGACTGAGAAAAGTGTAGAGGGCAATGATGTCAAATGAGAGTATTATTTAAAAGAATCACGGGAGATGCTGTTCTTCAGTAAAGCAACTATCCTTATTCCGTTGACCTGAATCAAGTTTAAAAATCAATTCAGAGTTAACAATTCATTTCGGTAAAATCTCTTCAGACCCAAAAGTTGAAATAACACTGATGCTTTGGGGAGAGCGACAAATCGGTCTGGGATTTATTTCGAAGTTCTAATAACGGTAAAATTGCATGGCTTAAGACGGCTAAAGATGGTAAACAAAGTGCACTAAAGGAACCCTAATACCGCAACCTTAACAGATTAAAGTAAATAGGTAAGTTCACAACTGGGTAACTAAGTCATGAAATCAGTTGACCACGGTAGAATTAACGACCGTATGAGTCGTTTTTACGCATAATGCCGGCTTCAGTTGTGAGCTGTAAATAGCCTCGGCCATAAACAATATTTGCTTCTGAGATCCTTGCGAGAAGCGTTCAGGCAGTAAGTGAAGGACGCTAAACACTTTCAAAGATGCAACATGGCCGCAATCAAGGATGTGCAACATGATTGAGCCGTTTGAGGACCTCATTTCGCCTATATAAATATTTACCGGGATGTGCTCGCAAATCCTATGTGAAAAGCCTCTCGTTATTGGTAAACGAGCGTTGAACTGATCAACTAGTGCGGGCTACCTTTCAAGGGTTTTGCAAGCAATGGTTGGTTGTGGTAAACAATTCTCAAGCGGGCTGCGAAGTAACCTTTCTCAACAACATCTTTCAGACAACGTGATAAAATAGCAGATGCCGATACACAAACAAAGGTTAAATATATGAAAAGCCGTTTCTTAGATCAATCCTCCTAGGTGGCTTTTGCTTTCCTTCCTTCAGCTGCTTCATGATAAACGTACCGGAGTAACCATTTCCTCTAATGGCGTTGCTGATTCGTTTTAAATATTCCTTGACGGGATCCGGAGTGCAAATAATGCGAGCCCTGTAGGTAAGAGATTGGCTTAGATTCGTGCTGTAAAGGCATTGCACTGCAAACGTTGGTGTGCCGCCCGGTACATTTATGTTTCTGAGCACCTCACTGCTACATGAGACATCCCAGTTGCGCATGACTTCTACGTCCAATAACTTTATCGGTTACCGTTTTCCTGTTCGAAAGTGAAACGTAGATCCTTATGTGTGTCATTGGAGGCTTTCATCAAATATTCCGAATGATTTTCGGATTCGTCAAGCTGGAAGTTTTCATCGACATACCCTAAGTACCTTTCAGTTGTACAAATGTGGTGTCAGAGTGGAGCCATGTTGTAATTTCTCTATAAACTTATCAGCCAACAACGGCCCCAGAAGAGATCCCATGACCGCTCCGTCAAACAGACGTTTAACCTTACTATTTAAGGTAAATTGAACATTTAAATTTCAGTGAAGCAGTATTTTTTTAACCAATCATCCTGAAAAGTTGCGTAGATTGGCAGTTGCCAAGTCAGCTCACACACGTAATCCACCGTTTCGAGAATTGAAGGTATGTAAACAGTGACTGGGCATTAAACGATATCATAATTTTGTCAGCAAATTTGAAGTTAGATAGATTCTCAATGATTTCACAGGTGTCTCTAGCGCAGTAAGTGCAAAGCACATTCCGTAACGGTTGAAATTTATCACTATCCATTTGGCCAAAATATGTTCTAGAAAGGCTCACCATGGCCGAGGACACATTTGAGTGCCTTCCTTATGGGTCTCCTCAGTGGTGGGCTTTCTAGTGGACATCTGCGTGTTCCCAACCCCATCGAATTCCGGATGGCAGCAGCTAGTGCCACTGCCATGGGCGACGTCCGACAACCTAAATAATTGACGATGGACTGTGATATAGCCCCGCTCGTCTTCAACTGCAGTACAAATATCGAAATGTGCAGGGGGCAACAGTTAGCCCAATCGCCAATTACATCCTGGTAATGCAGTTGAACGTAAGCCCGTCTATATCGTAGTTAACTGTCAATCATTCAAGTCCGCGGCTGTCACCCATTGCGAAGTTACGCTGGCTGCTGGTATCTGGAAGTTAAGCGGGAGAATCCAGCAGTGGTCCACTCGAAGTTGCACTACCTTTGAGACCAAAAAGATCGATAGGCCGGAATCTGGTGCAGATCCAGACTACACATAGCCGACTGACGATGAATGGACCGTGATGAACTATAACCGAATTAATACCTGTAAATCTGACATAGATAAATTAATAGATGTTGGTGATATGCCAGGACACTGTCAACGGTCCGAGTTATCCGCACCAGTCCATCAACAACGGGGTGGGCATATAACCTTCGAGTTGAATATTTACACTTTGTGGATGGATAAATCACATACTTGAATGATAAGATTTGTTGATATAGATATTTGTGGTTGCATACGGTAAAATATTAGATAAAGTAGGCTGGCTTGCGCCTACTCTTCCATCGGAATCATGCAATATTAGCATCAGCCGCGGTGAAGAAAATTGATTTGCTAAAAATGAGCCCGGCACATTATTGTTCGTGCTCGTAGTAACTCGTCGTACGCTTAGGGATTAGGAATAATTAGCACATGAAATGATTTTGTTATGACTCAAAAAGTTAGACCTTGTACAAACGCAATCTAACTTAACTAATGTTTTGAAAGCGAATACGTGCAAAGCGTTTCTTTTAAAATTTTGTTTGAAACAGCAAACCAATTCATCACTACTATCTATGCATTAACCTGGGTAGCTTCACTTCTATTACATAGACAACCGCGTAACCAAAACACCGGTATTTACACTTATCATAGCCATTTGCCTGCTGAAATACGCCATTCTCATTTGATGTCACCTTTACAGGTTTTACTCATGTGTTCTCTTCAGGCACTTAGGCGCTCGTATTTGCTTTCCTTTTCTCAAGCCTCCGATAATTAGTTTTAACCTAACCTATTATTGCTTGAGAACTTGATTCGCGCATATATTATTTTCTCATATCTATGCTTACTGTCGCTCGCAGGAGTCTCTGCACAAACTTCGATATAAATTGAGATTGGCTTATTGACTAAACTACCAAATTCCCATTTGAAATAACTGATCTACGGCACTGCTTCTCCATTAGCGTATTAATCCTTGGAATAACTCGTATGACGTGAGAATTATCATATTTTTTTCTGGAATGTCACCGTTAATATCGAAGGCAGAAACAGGAATCATGCGTTGTGTTTTGCCTAGATGAAGCTCATACCTCACTTACCTGTTGCCCTCTCCTAGCAATTAAGTGTTTTGTGCTGTGTTACTGATTATTGCCTGGCATAGAATCTAAGTATTTGTTTAAAATTTCAATGTGCTTTCTCCAACATAACAGAGGTGAAACGGAATAAGCACAAAACGTAGTAACTCAGTTTCTTTTAGTGAGTGCCGAATTGCCCGCTGAGTTTAGCAGGTTGTTGCAAACGTTCCCCTATCAATCGAGATGGCATCCTCAGATGGTTGTTGCTTAACGTGTAACCACTAGCGTAGCTTCGGGAAACCCTGATGAGAGTGCGCGTGAGCTTCTATGTTCTCATGTTTGATCGGGCAGATCAACAACCTATATGGCGGGGACATCTGATCATGCTAATCATGTTGCACACATAGCTGAATTTTGAGCTTGAACTCTCCAACTTGTGCAGTAAATTGCACTCCAGTTACCGCATCAAAGCTTCGGCAATAAGTCCAGCTATTGAGTATTGCATTGACTGTCGTTTCAGCTCATGGCATACCTGTCCAGCAAAGCGGAAAGATTTAGTAATGCAGAGGTCTAAAATTTCCCACAAATGTCCGGGTTTTATGATTGTTGTTGTGCTAAGCTCATTCGGCAATGCCACTAACATGGTCACATTAGCAATTTCGTGACTGAGAAAAGTGTAGAGGGCAATGATGTCAAATGAGAGTATTATTTAAAAGAATCACGGGAGATGCTGTTCTTCAGTAAAGCAACTATCCTTATTCCGTTGACCTGAATCAAGTTTAAAAATCAATTCAGAGTTAACAATTCATTTCGGTAAAATCTCTTCAGACCCAAAAGTTGAAATAACACTGATGCTTTGGGGAGAGCGACAAATCGGTCTGGGATTTATTTCGAAGTTCTAATAACGGTAAAATTGCATGGCTTAAGACGGCTAAAGATGGTAAACAAAGTGCACTAAAGGAACCCTAATACCGCAACCTTAACAGATTAAAGTAAATAGGTAAGTTCACAACTGGGTAACTAAGTCATGAAATCAGTTGACCACGGTAGAATTAACGACCGTATGAGTCGTTTTTACGCATAATGCCGGCTTCAGTTGTGAGCTGTAAATAGCCTCGGCCATAAACAATATTTGCTTCTGAGATCCTTGCGAGAAGCGTTCAGGCAGTAAGTGAAGGACGCTAAACTCTTTCAAAGATGCAACATGGCCGCAATCAAGGATGTGCAACATGATTGAGCCGTTTGAGGACCTCATTTCGCCTATATAAATATTTACCGGGATGTGCTCGCAAATCCTATGTGAAAAGCCTCTCGTTATTGGTAAACGAGCGTTGAACTGATCAACTAGTGCGGGCTACCTTTCAAGGGTTTTGCAAGCAATGGTTGGTTGTGGTAAACAATTCTCAAGCGGGCTGCGAAGTAACCTTTCTCAACAACATCTTTCAGACAACGTGATAAAATAGCAGATGCCGATACACAAACAAAGGTTAAATATATGAAAAGCCGTTTCTTAGATCAATCCTCCTAGGTGGCTTTTGCTTTCCTTCCTTCAGCTGCTTCATGATAAACGTACCGGAGTAACCATTTCCTCTAATGGCGTTGCTGATTCGTTTTAAATATTCCTTGACGGGATCCGGAGTGCAAATAATGCGAGCCCTGTAGGTAAGAGATTGGCTTAGATTCGTGCTGTAAAGGCATTGCACTGCAAACGTTGGTGTGCCGCCCGGTACATTTATGTTTCTGAGCACCTCACTGCTACATGAGACATCCCAGTTGCGCATGACTTCTACGTCCAATAACTTTATCGGTTACCGTTTTCCTGTTCGAAAGTGAAACGTAGATCCTTATGTGTGTCATTGGAGGCTTTCATCAAATATTCCGAATGATTTTCGGATTCGTCAAGCTGGAAGTTTTCATCGACATACCCTAAGTACCTTTCAGTTGTACAAATGTGGTGTCAGAGTGGAGCCATGTTGTAATTTCTCTATAAACTTATCAGCCAACAACGGCCCCAGAAGAGATCCCATGACCGCTCCGTCAAACAGACGTTTAACCTTACTATTTAAGGTAAATTGAACATTTAAATTTCAGTGAAGCAGTATTTTTTTAACCAATCATCCTGAAAAGTTGCGTAGATTGGCAGTTGCCAAGTCAGCTCACACACGTAATCCACCGTTTCGAGAATTGAAGGTATGTAAACAGTGACTGGGCATTAAACGATATCATAATTTTGTCAGCAAATTTGAAGTTAGATAGATTCTCAATGATTTCACAGGTGTCTCTAGCGCAGTAAGTGCAAAGCACATTCCGTAACGGTTGAAATTTATCACTATCCATTTGGCCAAAATATGTTCTAGAAAGGCTCACCATGGCCGAGGACACATTTGAGTGCCTTCCTTATGGGTCTCCTCAGTGGTGGGCTTTCTAGTGGACATCTGCGTGTTCCCAACCCCATCGAATTCCGGATGGCAGCAGCTAGTGCCACTGCCATGGGCGACGTCCGACAACCTAAATAATTGACGATGGACTGTGATATAGCCCCGCTCGTCTTCAACTGCAGTACAAATATCGAAATGTGCAGGGGGCAACAGTTAGCCCAATCGCCAATTACATCCTGGTAATGCAGTTGAACGTAAGCCCGTCTATATCGTAGTTAACTGTCAATCATTCAAGTCCGCGGCTGTCACCCATTGCGAAGTTACGCTGGCTGCTGGTATCTGGAAGTTAAGCGGGAGAATCCAGCAGTGGTCCACTCGAAGTTGCACTACCTTTGAGACCAAAAAGATCGATAGGCCGGAATCTGGTGCAGATCCAGACTACACATAGCCGACTGACGATGAATGGACCGTGATGAACTATAACCGAATTAATACCTGTAAATCTGACATAGATAAATTAATAGATGTTGGTGATATGCCAGGACACTGTCAACGGTCCGAGTTATCCGCACCAGTCCATCAACAACGGGGTGGGCATATAACCTTCGAGTTGAATATTTACACTTTGTGGATGGATAAATCACATACTTGAATGATAAGATTTGTTGATATAGATATTTGTGGTTGCATACGGTAAAATATTAGATAAAGTAGGCTGGCTTGCGCCTACTCTTCCATCGGAATCATGCAATATTAGCATCAGCCGCGGTGAAGAAAATTGATTTGCTAAAAATGAGCCCGGCACATTATTGTTCGTGCTCGTAGTAACTCGTCGTACGCTTAGGGATTAGGAATAATTAGCACATGAAATGATTTTGTTATGACTCAAAAAGTTAGACCTTGTACAAACGCAATCTAACTTAACTAATGTTTTGAAAGCGAATACGTGCAAAGCGTTTCTTTTAAAATTTTGTTTGAAACAGCAAACCAATTCATCACTACTATCTATGCATTAACCTGGGTAGCTTCACTTCTATTACATAGACAACCGCGTAACCAAAACACCGGTATTTACACTTATCATAGCCATTTGCCTGCTGAAATACGCCATTCTCATTTGATGTCACCTTTACAGGTTTTACTCATGTGTTCTCTTCAGGCACTTAGGCGCTCGTATTTGCTTTCCTTTTCTCAAGCCTCCGATAATTAGTTTTAACCTAACCTATTATTGCTTGAGAACTTGATTCGCGCATATATTATTTTCTCATATCTATGCTTACTGTCGCTCGCAGGAGTCTCTGCACAAACTTCGATATAAATTGAGATTGGCTTATTGACTAAACTACCAAATTCCCATTTGAAATAACTGATCTACGGCACTGCTTCTCCATTAGCGTATTAATCCTTGGAATAACTCGTATGACGTGAGAATTATCATATTTTTTTCTGGAATGTCACCGTTAATATCGAAGGCAGAAACAGGAATCATGCGTTGTGTTTTGCCTAGATGAAGCTCATACCTCACTTACCTGTTGCCCTCTCCTAGCAATTAAGTGTTTTGTGCTGTGTTACTGATTATTGCCTGGCATAGAATCTAAGTATTTGTTTAAAATTTCAATGTGCTTTCTCCAACATAACAGAGGTGAAACGGAATAAGCACAAAACGTAGTAACTCAGTTTCTTTTAGTGAGTGCCGAATTGCCCGCTGAGTTTAGCAGGTTGTTGCAAACGTTCCCCTATCAATCGAGATGGCATCCTCAGATGGTTGTTGCTTAACGTGTAACCACTAGCGTAGCTTCGGGAAACCCTGATGAGAGTGCGCGTGAGCTTCTATGTTCTCATGTTTGATCGGGCAGATCAACAACCTATATGGCGGGGACATCTGATCATGCTAATCATGTTGCACACATAGCTGAATTTTGAGCTTGAACTCTCCAACTTGTGCAGTAAATTGCACTCCAGTTACCGCATCAAAGCTTCGGCAATAAGTCCAGCTATTGAGTATTGCATTGACTGTCGTTTCAGCTCATGGCATACCTGTCCAGCAAAGCGGAAAGATTTAGTAATGCAGAGGTCTAAAATTTCCCACAAATGTCCGGGTTTTATGATTGTTGTTGTGCTAAGCTCATTCGGCAATGCCACTAACATGGTCACATTAGCAATTTCGTGACTGAGAAAAGTGTAGAGGGCAATGATGTCAAATGAGAGTATTATTTAAAAGAATCACGGGAGATGCTGTTCTTCAGTAAAGCAACTATCCTTATTCCGTTGACCTGAATCAAGTTTAAAAATCAATTCAGAGTTAACAATTCATTTCGGTAAAATCTCTTCAGACCCAAAAGTTGAAATAACACTGATGCTTTGGGGAGAGCGACAAATCGGTCTGGGATTTATTTCGAAGTTCTAATAACGGTAAAATTGCATGGCTTAAGACGGCTAAAGATGGTAAACAAAGTGCACTAAAGGAACCCTAATACCGCAACCTTAACAGATTAAAGTAAATAGGTAAGTTCACAACTGGGTAACTAAGTCATGAAATCAGTTGACCACGGTAGAATTAACGACCGTATGAGTCGTTTTTACGCATAATGCCGGCTTCAGTTGTGAGCTGTAAATAGCCTCGGCCATAAACAATATTTGCTTCTGAGATCCTTGCGAGAAGCGTTCAGGCAGTAAGTGAAGGACGCTAAACTCTTTCAAAGATGCAACATGGCCGCAATCAAGGATGTGCAACATGATTGAGCCGTTTGAGGACCTCATTTCGCCTATATAAATATTTACCGGGATGTGCTCGCAAATCCTATGTGAAAAGCCTCTCGTTATTGGTAAACGAGCGTTGAACTGATCAACTAGTGCGGGCTACCTTTCAAGGGTTTTGCAAGCAATGGTTGGTTGTGGTAAACAATTCTCAAGCGGGCTGCGAAGTAACCTTTCTCAACAACATCTTTCAGACAACGTGATAAAATAGCAGATGCCGATACACAAACATAGGTTAAATATATGAAAAGCCGTTTCTTAGATCAATCCTCCTAGGTGGCTTTTGCTTTCCTTCCTTCAGCTGCTTCATGATAAACGTACCGGAGTAACCATTTCCTCTAATGGCGTTGCTGATTCGTTTTAAATATTCCTTGACGGGATCCGGAGTGCAAATAATGCGAGCCCTGTAGGTAAGAGATTGGCTTAGATTCGTGCTGTAAAGGCATTGCACTGCAAACGTTGGTGTGCCGCCCGGTACATTTATGTTTCTGA